>JASZXU010000386.1:0-23009 GCA_035521515.1 Phenoliferia sp. Uapishka_3 | reverse complement strand
TAAGAGACAGTCACGCTTCCCTCCCCGCCCTACCTCGCGGTGTTCATCCACCCGGTTTCCCTTCTTCTCCTTCATCAGTCTCATTAGCAGCCACTCTACCCGATCGACCAGCAAAAACCTTCGGAGGAAGACTCGCGAATTTGTCGAGTGGGTTTAGGCAGAGACCTAGTACGAAATCGAGTGGAGGAGGAGGAGGTTCGACGAAATTACAGAAAGGGAAAGTGCCGAAGGATTTGTTGAACCCCCCGGTTTTGCCGGAGGGTTTGAGGAGTGTGCTGGAGGCGGTACCGGAAATGTTGAGAGGTCATGAGGAACTTAGTGAGAGATTGTGGTGGGAGTTGGAGAGGTTGGAGTGGTTGCTGATTTGTCCTCCACGTTTTTTCATGGAATAGGAAAAGTCAGTGGGTTAAGGCGTTTCCTTTGGTACGAGGACTCGCTCTTATCTGGTCCGACCAAGTTCGTTCTTTCCCTTCCCTCAACCTCTCCAACCTAACCACTAACTCCTCCCCTCCACCCAGCCATGGTTCCTATCCGTCTACGCGAAATACATTCTCTCCCTCGAAGAAGCTCTCTCAACAATCGACCGAGTTCTCCCCTCGGCTCATTCACCAGATAAAGGTCGTCAATCGGATAAGGAGGATAAGAAATTGGCGAGGTTCATCTTACATTGTGAAGAACAAGCTAGTGTGGAGGGAGAGGCGAGTTTGGCTATTGCGTTGAGTAAACCTTTGATGAGGTTGGGCAAATTGCCGTTGTTGATGCAGAGTGTGAGTTGGGGATTTTTCTGACTGGTTGGGGAAAGTGAGAGGTACTGATGGATTAGATGATGTGCAGCTATTGTATCATACGGATGCTACGACTGTCGAGTATGAGAAGGTGAGCTTTGCTTTTCGTCGTCGTCAAGGGGCTACTTTTTTGATCTATCATCCACCTGGACAGACGCGAGCAATGGCTCTCGAAGTAGACGCACTAGTCCGATCAATCGAAGACGAAAAGATTGAAGAAGACGAGCGAGAAAAAGTTCGCGACGTTCTCGCTCGGGTGGAAGGAATAAAGGACAAGGTTCGTTCCTTTGCACGTCCCATTATTTCCAAATTTCCACTCATACTCCATTCCAAACCCACAGGCACTAATGGCACCGAGAAGTACCCGACTCCTCATCGAAGAAATCCCCGTGCACCCTTCTTCCTCCTCCACTCCTCCCTCCGCTTCTCCCTCCATGAACCCCCGCCGAGCCGTCTCCGAATCCGCCTCTCGAAACACCTCTAAAATGTCTTCCGCTTCCGCACCTCTCACTTCTAAAAAATCGATTAAACGTCTAAGCGACTTTATGCCGCGAAACGACGCGAGTGGGAGGAGCGATTGGTTTGTGGTGTTTTCGGACGTTACTATTAGAGTCGTCAAGATTGGTACGACGGATATTCCGGGAGGTTTCTCGAGAGAGAAGGAGAGAATGGGCAAACAGGGGAAGACTAAGAAGAAGGGGAAGGTTAGGAATCTTTGTGAGTCGTCGGATCCTTTTCCTGATTTTTTCAGAGGAGCTTTGAGGGTGGACGCTGAGTTGTTGAACAGATCGGTTCGTCAAAGTTGAGCAATGGCAGATGCAGGATACTTCGAGGTTGGGATTGGTGGGCATGGATGAGATTCATCGAGTGAGGACTGAAGGAGGAGAGACGCTCGATGAAACGGATGAGGAGGAAGATGAGGATGATGATGATGATTTCGATGGTGAATCTCGTATGAGGTGAGATCCCCTATCTCTTCATTATCATTTCCTACGACCTAACGTCTCATCTCCAATCGCAGCTTCACCTACGAAGCCGACGACCCGAAACCCATGGCCCCTCGCAACTTCAAATCCGACGCCGGACCACGACCTCGTTCCTCAACACCCAAAACTACCTTTCGCTCCGTCTCATCCACAACTCGTTCAGTCGTCGCCAAGCAAACTCCAGCAAAAGCCAAATTCGGAACTCGAGGACCCAGTATCGGTCCTAGCGCCGGACAACGTTTCCAAGCACCAACAGCAGCCTCGATTGCTCGAGCAAATACTCCTTCTGCTGCGACGGGTCGACCGGCACAGACTCTTGCTCCGAATTCGAGAATATTGTCCCCGAATCCGGGAGGCAAACTTTCGAATGTGGCGCCGGTTGCGGCTGCACCTGCGAAGAGAGGATTGTCGTCTCCTGCTATGCCGTCGTCGCAACCTCCGTTGAAGTTGGGAGGTGGACTACATACGAGAGAGGATTCGACGATGCAGCTTTATGAGACTTATTGGCAGGAGGATAAACCTGCTGCTGCTGTGCCGTTTCCGAGCAAGTGATCGCTTTGCACCCTCTCCACTTTCGCACACTCCCTCCTCTTTCGCACCACCTCCCACTTTTCAATCGCCGTTCCCTTCCGTACTATTCTCTCATCTTCAAGTCTTCCTAGTACTACCCCTTCAAATTACCCAACATTTGTGGCAGAGTTACCCCCCATCCCCATTTTACCCCCGTCGTTGCTGTCCTCATCCCCTTTTTGTGTGAATCTCGTTCTGTTTAGTTCGTTTTGTTTCTAATACCTCTAGCATTGCAATTTTCGCATTTTGGTTCGTCGCTTCCAGGATGGGCTGCACAGAGAGACAACAAGAGACAAGCCCGGGTTTCGCAGTTGACGAGTTCACAACTGTTTCCATTGTCGTTACTTGTCAAGTTACAAGTCACTGGGCGGCACGCTACAAGTCGTAAGACAACGGCCCAACAATGTCGGCACTTGCTCTGCCACCACCTACGAACGGTACCTCGCCCAGTCCGTCCCCAATGACTTCCACGACACCCGCACCAACCGAAAGCGGCGCGGCGGACCAATTCCTCGACATCATCCTTCCCCCACCCGAGATCCGCTCCATCGTAGACAAGACCGCCGCATTCGTCGCCAAATCACCCAACCCCGAGACTTTTGAAGAAAAGATTCGAGCGCGAGAGAAGAGCGACTCGCGGTTCGCTTTCCTCAACAAGACGGATGCGTACCACGCTTATTATCAACATCGTCTTGAGGCCTTTCGAGGTGGAGCTGTGTTGGAATCTAAAGCTGGTACGGATGGAAAGGACGCGAAAGGTGGGGCGGCTGAGTTGGAGAAGGAGGATGAAGGTCCACCAAAACCTACAGCGCTCGAGTTCTTGGTTGAGAACCCGCCGTCAATGAATGCTGTTGATTTGTGAGTAGAAGTTGCACTTTCATGATGTTTTGTTAGGATATGTGACTGACGCCTGCCATCCACCTTAGGGACATCCTCCGCCTTACCGCCTTGTTCACCGCTCGCTCAGGTCGTCGCTTCACTTCAGATCTCGCTTCCCGTGAGAACCGCAACTACCAATTCGACTTCCTCCGACCTTCCCACTCCCTCTTTGGCTACTTCAACCGTCTCACAGAGCAATACACCAAAATCCTCATTCCATCAAAGGAGACCCTCGCTCGATTAGAGCGACGCAGCGGAGGCTCAGAGAAGGAAGGAGAGGAGCGACTCGTCGAAGGTCGAAGAGAGGTCCTTCAAGATGCGAAAGTTCGTGTCACTTATGAGACTTGGGAGAAGTCAAAGCGACAGGAATTGGAGGACCAACAAGAAGCGGAGAGGATTGCGTTTGCCGAGATTGATTGGCAAGACTTTGTTGTCGTTTCGACGGTCGAGTTTACAGAAGGGGATGAGGCCGGATTGGTGGAATTGCCGCCACCAATGAGTTTGAGTGAGGTGGAGAACATGACGATCGCTCAAAAGAAGATGGCCGCGATGATTATGGAAGGGAGGGAGGATGAAGTCGCAGAGAATGAGAGGGAGAGGGAACGTGGTGAGGAGGCCGAGATGGAGATGGATGATGAAGATGAGGAGCCATCTGCTGTTGCGGAGGCCGCGCTTGAGAAAGAGAGGCAACGAGTGGTCGAGATCAGGCAGGCGGATTCGAGCGGACCTATGAAGATTCGCAAGGATTATATTCCTAAAGGTGAGCTTTGTCTCAGTGGGTTTTTATATATATTCGACTTACTGATCCACGTTCGTCTGCAAATAGCCAAACGTACGAAAGAAAAGGCGCAGGAGTACACGACCTTCAACGGCCAGCAAGTTCCAGTCGAGGAGTTTGCAGACCACGTCAGGATCGAACTATTGGACCCGAAATGGAAGGAGGCGCAACGTCAAAGCGAGGTCAACCGCTCGTCGGCCAATCTGCTGCCGCAAGGTAAGCACAGTCTTCATTTTCTTAGTCTGCCTGTTCTTATCCACTTTCCCTTCAGGCACCGACGTTTCCTCGTCTATTCGAGCACTTGCCCTTCACCGTCCCGACATTTTCGGTACTGGAGACGACGCGGAAGAGCGCAAGAGGCAAGAGGACCTCAAGGCCAAGTCGAAGGCACGCGAGGCCGAAGTTTGGGATGGTCACACCTCGAGCAAAGACGGTATCACGAGCCGGTTCCAGCAAGGTGCAAACCTCGACGAGCAGATCGAGGCCCTTCACAGGGCAAAGGGATTGCTCAGGTGAGCCGCTTCCATTGCGCCTCTCGATATAAGTCATCTCATGTTATCTACTCGCACAGCGACGATGGTGCGGATCCCAAGATTGGTCCTTCAGCACCAGCACCTCAAGCGCCAGAACAGCCAAAATCCTTCATTCCTGGTGCGACCATCTCAGCCGCCCCGCAGCCGAATCAGACAAACCAGTACGCCGGCTACCAGCAACAACAACAGCCAGGTTACGGCATGCCTATGCAGAGTTACCAGCAACAACAGCCTCTTCCTCCCACCCCCTTCTCCGCCGTACCAGCGATCCCCGGACTCCCCGCGCGACCACCAGTCTTCAACCCCGGAGAAGCACTCCCTGCTGTCGCCGGAGGTGCTCAAGGCCGTTCGGCTGACGATGGACCAGATGATGAGCCTTCTGCTAAGAGACAACGTGTGCCAACACGCGTTGATGGCACATACTACCCGGAGGAGGAGTGGCTGGAATCGCACCCAGTAAGTCGGCTCGTTTAGTTCTGTGCTAGACCAGGCGCTGACTTGTAGCAATTTTAGGAACCGATCACTATCAAGGTGCAGCTACCGGAATACGCCGCCAAGCCTGAATGGGGATGCGATGGTAGCATTATCTCGCTTGAGGACGTTCCACTCACTCTCCTCGTTGGTGGTTTGCGAGACCGTATCACTGTACGTCAGCCTCCTATCATCTTACCTCGGCTTACAGTACTGAGTTTCTGCTTGCTCTTACCAGCTCAAGGTTGGTCTACCTATTGGCAAGCAAAAGCTCACGTACAAGGGGCGAATCCTGGCGAACTCGACTACGCTCGCTGGGCTCAACTTTGACAACGGGGACGAGATTACAGTTTCGGTCAAGGATGTGAAGAAGAAGTGAGCAGTCCATACTTGGTGTTTGTAAACCATCTTCAACTATATCCCATTGCTCGCTGCCTTCTCTTTCGTCCCGCTCTAAGCTCCATGACTTCCTTCGTAAGTGTTCCTTCATGAGCACACGCTTACTCCACTTGGTTACTTTGCGAAACAGATTCGATTAGCGGGCTTAGTGGATGGAGGCATTCGAGCACTACATAAGCAATCACTTATCGAGCTCCTACCGGAAGTTAGAATCTGCGTCTTGAACGTCTCTCAACTTTTCGGAGAAGCGGCCTTGGACGGGGAGCGTGCACCATCCGCAGCGTATAGGGCTGTGCGGGAGGCTTCTGAAGAACAAAATCAACTTCTGCATCTTGGCATCCTACCACACACTCGTTCTCTCTTTGCAACTCTTCTCTCCGCCCCAGTACCTTCTCCATCTCTTCAAGTATGCACGCCTTCAGCACCGTCCTCTCAATCGCCCTTGCGGCTTCGTCTGCTGTTGCAATCTCAATCAACACACCTTCAGATTGGACTACTACTGGTGAGCAGTTCAACGCCTACTTCTCGGGATTTTCTTCTGACACTTCAACCTCTCAGGCCCAAATACCATCACCTACTCGTGAGCCCGACTCACCGCCATCGCGAGTGCGGCGTCCGGAAGCCTCAACGCGAGAAGTTGACCCCCTTTCTGCGCTACGCCTGAACAGAGTAGTGAACACCGACCCATCGACTTTCGCCGCTATTCTCGTGAACCAGGACAGCAACCTCCTCTCATCTTCCATCGTTTTGGAAGCCAACTTCTCAACATCCAACACTTACTTTTCTGTCACGCCGTACGTCCGCCGCGTCCGTAGGTCGAAGCGTTTTTCTTCGCAGGGTTACTCACTCGCAGTCAATACAGGTCATCGGATTACAACGCTGGATCAGGCTACCAAGTCAAGTAAGGATTATTGGAAGGACCGAAATTTTTCGGCAAGGTCCTCACACTCTTCGTGCAGCTTTATCAGAAACACTGATTCACCAAACACCATCGTGAGTCCTAAGTCAGAGGTCGTAGCTAAAACAGACTGACTCCTTCTCAAATCTCAGTATGCTCAAACAAACATGGTAAATTGTCTTCGATTAAGCCTAGCAGAATTGCCGCTGACTCGACTTCACCGCCAGTTCAACATCACCTCTGGCTCTACCTCGGCGGCGTCGACCTCCACCGGAACCTCTACCTCAGTAAAGACCACCACTTCCACTGGAGTCTCCACCACCTCCACTGGAACTTCCACCGGAACTTCCACCTCGACTGTTGACAAACACAACGGTGGCGACTCGACTTCGTCAACTGCTTCCGGCTCTTCCGTCAGCGCGACCGCTTCCAACGTACGTTCATGCTCCCTCTATCACTGTCAACCTGAACAACTAATCCTCGCGCGACCAGTCCAACAAGAGCTCAGGAGCATCCCGTGTCGGTGGAAGTGTCGCGGCACTTGGAGCCCTCGCTTTGGGATTCTTCGCTCTTGCTTAGAGGAGGATTATGACGGAGATCAATAATAGAGATTGTTATTACTTAGTACCATAACACTGGATTAAAAAGGACACTTTTACGTGCTTACACCGTACTCTCGCTCCTTGATGGCCTGCACTTCGACTTCCCTCCTTTACCTAAATTAAGTCCCTTTTGAAAAAGAGTGCGGAAACAACTCCTCAAACTTCGGATGCGGCAGAATCGGTGAAGACAAAAGCTCATTGCACTCGATTTGCCTTCTCGAGAACTTCGCGGCTATGGCGTCGAGACGTCGAGGATGCGAGCGTTCGCAACGTTCGCAGCCAATTCATGTTCGACTTCGGTCATCTTTGTCTCTATGTTAGCGACTACATTTGATCAAACACACCCTCTATTCTGCTGAAGGTCTCCGGTTGAAACAAGTTAAGAACAGTGAGGTCAACAGGAGTTTTACCCGTGTTTTAAACAAAACAGTCTTTCGCTCTGCCCCACTTATCGAGCTCCTACCGGAATGCAGGATCTGCGTCTTGAACCTTCTTGAACGCTTCTCAACCAATGAACGGTGGCGGTGGCGTCCCGGTCGATCCGGAATTACGGGTTTTGCCTTCTTCTGAAATTAATGTGTGACCTGAGCATAACGCTGACCGGTCGACCATGCTCTCCTCTCTACTAGACTTATTGGAGCGCTGAGCACCACTAAATTAACAGTGCATACAGAGTGGGAGATGCACTGAGCCTTTGCACACCCTCCAGTGAGCCTCTATCTCGCTCTTCAGCACGACAACTGTAGCGCATCACTTACCTGCCTTTGTTGCTTCCTGCGGCAGCCAAAGCTAAAATGAGCAACGCCTCGTACCCTCCCCAGTCTCCCGACAGAGATCCATGCGACTCGTTTCTCCCCGAGCTCTACATCCACGAAAAAGCAGAACTCGACGACTTACCACCGATTCTGGATCCCGATTCGAAACAAGCGGTCGCTAAACGGCATTCGGTCAACGTACATCGACATCCTCTCCCACGAGCGTTCACTATCATCTTCGGTTCCTACCTCCTCGCGCTGATTTGCGCCGTCGCTCATCACATCTTCAATTCACGATTGCACGGCAAAGAGGTCGACTCCAACACGGAGCTCTCCAGAGTCATCAGCGATACGTTCCATGGTAGGTATACGCAAAGTGAAGCACTCCAAGTCGGCACTTCGCTCGCATGGCTCACCCACACTCTCGCGAAAGCCGCCGTCGCGACCGCGTGGATTCAATGGGCGTGGCGAGTAGTGGAACGGAACTCGATGACTGTGCGAAGTATCGACGCACTCTTCGCTGCGACATCGAGTGGAGGATCTTACAAAAATCTGGGAATGTACAAGGCCGCAACTTTCAGTGTTTTCATCGCCGCCACTTCCTGGACACTCTTCGTCATGTCCCTCCTTCCGCCATCGAGCCTCAACGCAATTACCGTAATCGTGAAGTCTCCAATCTTGCCTTCTGTCCCAACCTTTAGTCCCGGGTCTCCTTCGGACATGATCGCTCTTGCGGCGGCTAGTCAGAGTGGTGACACCTTCGCGTACACATCCTCGCCACTCGCGGGGAGGAGTAAGTTTTTGTTGTCACAAAAGCTCAGATATGTGAAACTAACATGGAAAATTGGCAGTTGCTGGTCTCTTCTTTTACGATCCCGGCCGACTCGCCTCTGTCTTCAGTCGGGCGGTCACGACAACACTTGCCAGCGGCCGGCCCGCCGTGGCAGTCTCGCCATGCGGCAGCTGCTCTTTCAACCAGACAATCTACGCCCCAGCTTTCAACTGCTCCGTCGGGTTTCCGGACGAGGAACTGGATGATACCGACATACGAGAAAACGCCGTCATCTGGCGCGCAACAACTTTCGGGAACACATCGTTTCAGAGCCCTCTCGCGAACCGAAATTCATTGTTGTATAAAGGCAATCTGGCATTCCAGACGGGGTCAGGAATTGGACCGGCCTCAAATTACTCTTGCTACACATATAACGCTTCGTACACGATCAGCTCCGACTTCTCCACCACGCCGGCTGAGATCACCATCCTGGACCGCACCTTCGTCACTCAATATCCCTTCTTCCCCGAAGCTGTGAGCCTATGGACAGACGCTATTGGTACAACCACTCCCTCCTTCCCTTTCCTCACGAGCGAGGTTTTTTCCGCCATCGCTTTCGAAGCCGTGAAGGACAGCCTCTACGTCAATCTCAACGGTTCCATTCTCATCTACCTCGCCGGAGAATCAGTGACATCAACCAACACAATATCCGTGCTCGAAACCGACCTCATATCCTCCAACAGTACCAACAATGTCATCGTCTGGGATGATTCCCTCCCCGAAAAGGTCGAACAACTCATGAACAACGTCACTCTCTCCGTGCTCACCCTCAACCTCACTCAAGCCACCGTTCCCGCCTTTCAAGTCCACTCTCAACTCGTCTTTGACTACAACCCCAAGATTCTCTTTGCGCCTTATGCTTACGGGTTATTTGTTTCGGCCATCTGTGTCGCCTTGGGAGCGATTGCCATGTTCAGCAGCGGAGCAGAAACGAGGGCTGGGTTCGAGGATTTCTTTGACGCTACAAGAAGCACCTGCTTGGATAAACCCGAGCTGGTACAAGGAAAGGCGAAGATTCGGTATGGAAGGATGATTGGAGAGGGCCATGCGAATGAGAGGCGGGGGTTCGCGATGGATGTCGATTTGGAGCCGGTGAAGGAGGACACTCACCGCTTGCGAGGAGTCTTATAGAGAAGTGTGATTAGAGCTGTAGCTTGTAAGGTGTTTTTTTTTTTGTAGAGAGTCCGAAACGTGTAGCAGAACTGCTTCGAATTTCCCCAGGAGAAGTGGAGTCGACGCATCGACAGCAAAATATGAGTCAAATGGATATTGAATGGCAACAGTGTGCAAGTAAGCAAAGTAATGTTGGGTGGGTTCGTAATGTGGGCGTTCATCCATGAGTACAATCTACACTTTGTGCAGCTAGTAGTCGAAATTGAGGTAAGCAACTTTTTCCGGAAGTCAGCTATGGGCGACACTCACCTTCTATTCTTCCAACGCCTTCTCCATACTATAGACTCTCCAAATGATACGACTCGAACAGCGTAGTCGTCGCAAAAGTTGAGAAGGTCGATCCAGGCGCTGCACCATAAAGATTATGATCAGCTCTCTTTCCACTGTCTCTTCCCTCTTCCTGGCACAACCCAACGTGTCGAAACTCACTTCCTAAAGCAATTTCCGCTTTAGCCACGACCTCCGCCTCGACGAACGGAATAAAAAATCTTTCTAGTGGCTCCCCAGTTTCATCCCCTACCAATCTCTTTAATCTCGCCAATTCTTCTCCTCCGCTTTCCCCCTCGAAATTCTTATAAATGAACAAACATGGGAAGGTATTGCGAAAAAGCTCGATGGATCCAGCGGATTGGGGACTGCTGGCGTCGGTTGCCATGTATAATGGCTTGTTGAGGGCAGCCAGGGGAGAGGCGGGCGGATAAAGAGCATAAGGGCAGGAAAGGGAAGTGGATGAGGTCGCACTTGAGGGATCAGGAAGAGACAGAGGGGTGGGGGAATACGATGGGTCGGAAGGGTCATGTCGGTTGGCGTTCAGAAGGGTGAAAATAGTGGAAGACGGGAGGCCACACGCTTCGCACAGTTTTTGGAAAACATCAGCGGCGTATTCTCTTCCATTTTCCTATGAGCAAGAGAACAAAATGTATTAGCATCTTCGCTTTGACGCTGTAGGAACACCCACTTCGAACCGATCCCGATGACCCGTCCTCAAATGTACCGCAAAATACTCATTCCTCCCTCCCAATCTCACCGCAACACTCTCACTAGCAGCTTCAATGATTGGCTCCTTGAAAGCCATCAGCATCCTCGTTCTTTCTCGCAGTTCCTTGTTCTCCTCCGAGCTGAGGATCAGGCGAGTTTGACCAAACAGCGATCCGAATTCGAGGAGCTTGAAGGAGCGGAGTGCTTGTAGTTCTTCGAGGTTGATCCGGTTCGTAAAGTTTGCGTGGTAATCCTCCAGATTTGAGGGGTTTGTAGAGTCGTCGAATAATTCTGTTGAGGGTTAGGGGTGGGGAAAGGAGTTAGCTGTGGTGAGGAGAGTGTGGCGAGGACTCACGGTGGGAATAACGATCCTCGTCTGAAAAAGTATAGATATCTGTCTCTTCGATCTCAAGTGCTTCCATCATCCACTTTCTTTCTATTTGGTGTCGAGTGATGACTTTGTGTTCCGTAGAGATTCGTTCAGAGTCGAGAAGCCAGGACCAGCTCGCTCGTATTGAGTCCCAGTTAGTTCCGCACTGGAGGGTCGTAGATTCAGCCACTCATGATCGGTTCCGGTTCTGGAATTCCCAAAAAACGTACCTTCTTCCTCCTCATCTCTGGGTCCTTGATAGCTCTACATCTCGGAATACTCGACCCCTGAGCTCTCTCTAAATCATGCTGGAGTCTCCTGGGGTTTCCCCAGCCAATAGGCGCTCCAATAGTGACCGCAGGGACCAGCAATATTCTATCAAGAAGTTTAGAGAGCACAAGTGCATTCACAAGAGAGATTCTATCGAAGTTGAACGCTATCAGCTGCTTTCTCGTACGCCGCCGGTGTGCACTGGTGCGAGACGACGAGACGAACCGTTGATTGTGAAATCCTGAATGCGGAAGGTACGAGAGATATCTATCCTCCTTTCCCAGCTCGGAGGGTACCGGCCAGTCCTCCCGATGAAGTTGTAGCACTTCAAGAGTTGGCGGACTCGACGTCCCAGGCGGTGCCATCAGAGCTTCTACATGGTCATTTGGCGCCGTCATCCCTCCCTCAACTTTCCCGATGATACCTTCCAGCTTCCCAGGGCCCTCCAATTCATTCGAAGCAGTGGATGTCTCCCATTGTGTCCAGCTCCTAGCCTCCTCAGTCCTCGACGCGTTTAGTAGAAAGAGGAGGAGTACCGCGGTAGCGCCAATGAGAAAAAGATGGCGGCTCCGCGATGAGGATGATGGTTGGGGTATAGGTTGGTAGTATCCTCGTTCGAGCATCACCAGGTTGGAGGGAAAGATGGTGCGAGCGGCTGAAGAGGGAGGAGCATAGTGAGGAGGCTGCGCTCTCCTGTACTTTCGAATTCATGCGGCTGGAGTCCGAAGCGACCGAGTGATTCCGCTCGTCCCCTTGCGCTAAGTAAAACAAGTGCCGAATCAAATGACGTGCATGAATCAAGTCAGTGAACTGGCTTAGTCAAAAGGAGGGAGATGCGAAGAAGGAGTCGCCCTTTTCAATCAACGCATTGTTCTAAACGAAGGATGCGGGCGGGAGGGGAGGTGTACTATATACGAAAGAGGTACGAAAACAAACACATACTACGGGTTACTACAATAGGATTTTCATGGAAGAGAATAGAAAAGCTGCTAGGCCCATCGTCCCTGTGAATATAAGATAGAATTAGCGAGGGTGAAAGCCGCGAAGAGCCATGGAGGCGTACGAGCAGTGCCATGATGCCAGCACCCAAGAGGACACACCCACTGCAAGATAGAGAACTTTCGTCAGCGGAGTAGCATGTTAGGTAGAAGTGGCTTCAGCTTACACAGAGCAAGCCACTTTGGTATTTGATGCTTCGACGGCCATGGCGCGGTTGAATATGACTGTAATGTTTGTCAGTTTTTTTACACCAACCAGAAGAAAGAAAGTGCTCCACTCACAATCGTGAGCCAGTAGCTCGACGAGTCTAATGATAGAGAATGTAGTCAGTATTTGGGGCCAGAGGAAGGTTACTGGATCGACGCACCCGGTGTACATCAGAATTCCAGCACTCAGCGAGTCGAGGAGTCCTGAAACAATGAGAGCTGTTGCAGAATCCGGATTGTACCTATGAGAAAAGTCTCGGCTCAATCAGGATCATAAGTCCTCTGTAGAATTTACCGCGACTCACGTTGTCCGCACACCGAGTCCCACTGCGACGCCTAATGGTGTGATGCACGCATAAAGAATGGCACCGAAGAAGGGTACTGTGGCCATCGAACTAATGTAAGCCAAAATACTGATGAACCAAATAGGAATGCGTACCCCAATTCAGCCGTGATGGCAGCGGTAAAGTCGAGAGGCGGGACCCAAGTCCAAGACCTTCAAACATTTCTGAAGTAAAAACGGATGTCAGCGTGAGGATTGAGAAAGAGGTTTGTGGGTGAGGCTCACGATGAAACACAAGAACGACGAAGAGCTAGAGAAAGGTAAAAACACAGAGTCAGAGTTTGGGGCCAAGCTTTTCGAAGGAGGTCCTCACAGTCGCAAAGTCGTCAACCACCTGAATACACGAAATTTATGAGGAACAAGGTCACAAATATTGAGCCAGAAAAGGATACTCACGGCAAGGGTAAGTCCAATAATGAACGAGTGAAAGATGACTCCAAACTCCAGAATCACCGTGCCGAGGATTTGAGCCATAGCATCCCTATCCAGTGGCGCATGACTGTGTCCATGGTCATGTCCCGATTCCAGATCGGATGTTTTGACGTTCTGCTCTTCGCTGACCTCCTCGCTGATTTCTTCTCCCGATAGTAAATCCCCTTCCGCGGGTCGTGCCTCGACGTGCGCTCCGTGGGTTGTGTGTGAGATGTCACCTCCATCGGCGGAATGTGGGTCGTGTGTTTTCAGACCTTGTCTTCGGAGATAGGCAGCACCCGTTCGGTGGGCAATGAGCTCGACTGAAAAGGGCGCAAACGAGTCAGCAAGTGCCAAGAGCAAGTTGGCGAATGATTGGAAATGAGAAAAAACTCACCGATGAAAATGCCGAAAACGCTGCACATCGCGATTGCTGGAGCCCAATCATACTCTTGCCAGCTGAAAAGAAAAAGACGCAAACAGTGATGAGCTTTCGATGTTGATGAAGGGGAGTGAGAACGTCGACTCGCGTTCCAGTGAGGCACTCTGAGGAAAGTGCTTCGAATGCTGGTGCTAGCAGCTTTTTTTTGGTATGGAAAGTCAGTTAAAAGGTCTGATTCGATGAGGTGAAGCGCGTGTACGAACATGAATGAAGCTGTATCAGAGGGAACGAGTTAGCGGTCAATTCACCGTCTCCGTGAACGAGCTAGAAACGAGAGAACTCACGCAGTAGCGATGATAACTCCTGAACCAAAGTACTTCACTGCCTCATAGACTCCCTCTGGCACTCCAATCCTCTTTATCCGCCGCGATACGACAGGAAAGCTGGTAGATTTGATTGGTAGTGGGCGGTTTGTTGGTCCGAGGAGATGGGGTAAGGTGCGTGCGCGGATCAACAAACAATCGAATGGCGAGTTGTCAAAAGCGGTTTGGAATTTGAGTGAAGGTTGCAAAGGGAAGTGGATGGGATTTGATCAGCTGTTGTCGCACCCTCGCTCCTTCTCGGTCACGCCTGCTTTCGTTTGCGTTCTCCGAGCCAGAATTTTGCACTTACAGTGTCCCCAGCAAGCTCGTACACAAAATGACGAATATTGAAGCAACTCGTAAGCCTGTGTAGGTAATGTCCAAAGAGCGGGCGGTGCCGGATGAGAGCGGGGACGGCGGGAAGATCACGATGAAGAGATGGCGCGAGTCAGCTTTCAAGCTCCAAACGCCCGTCCCTACCATTTTGAGTTTGCTGAATGACTGACCTAAGCTTCCATTGTACGAACTTCCGCTCCCACAGGCTTCTGAAGAGCTCATCGATGAGATTTGGAGGCGTACTTTGTCGTTAAGGCGGCAGGCGGAGCGAGTGAGATGATTCCGTGGATCTGCTATCCTTTCCTTTTCTTCTGCTTTATCTTCCTTCTCCCTTCCCTTTTCCACTTCTCGATGAAACTCTGGATGTTGTTGATGTTGTTGCGTGGGCCAAGGTAGCCGGCCCAGCCGCCGCGAGTCGTGAAAAGCAAAAGACGACCTCGCCGGTTATGAGGAGAGGGGTCACTACGCCATCGCGACTTTCCAAAACCAAAAAAGGATAAGAAGTTCTATCTACCCACATCCACATCTACATCTAAGAAAAAGAGAAAAAGTAGGGAAGACAGAGGAAAACTGGATAACAGGAACTATCTGGGAGCATTGCAGAACGCCCCCAAAAGCAAATGAGCAATTTCCCGACGGCTTGATGTTGAGCTCATAATTAGTAAGAATTCAGTGGAGGCCTTCCCTGAAGGCAGATGTGATGAGAACAAAGGTACGAATGCAGATGGTTCAGAAACTGGTAGTCTACCAGACCTCCAGGGAGACGCTCTACGCCTCCAGCACGCCCAATCCTTTCCAGCTCTACATTGGCAAAGGTTGAAATCGAGGTCAGCTCATCACTTTCGCCAGCAGACCTCTGCAAAGGTGTGTACGCACATCCATTAAATCTCCAACAACAAATGGCCATCCTTCCTTTGGCGCCCGCGTCTCCTTCTCTTCCAGCAAATCAAATTCACGGCCGAAAGTGAGGAAATGGGCGAAAAGGGAGTTGAGGTGACCCTCAGCGGAAAGGTGGAGGAAGATGGGGTAGTGGGCGTGGTAGAGATGGGCAAAGATGCGAAGGAGCTGAGTGTAGATGTGGCGAGCTACGGAAGGGAAGTTGGGAGAGAATTCGCGGCCTGGTGGGTTGTGCGAGCAAAAAATATGAGCACATCCGAAGGAACCCATTGCGAAATCTGCGGAGACTTGAGAGCATACCTGCTTTTGTGGGGAAAACAGATTCATCCTTGATGAGACCTTCGACCCAAGTGAGAACGTAGTCGATATATTGAGGTGCTGGAAGTTTGACGCGTTTTCGTGATGCATCAATCCAGGTGTAGTCCATGCTGATGGCGTGAGGGGTGAGCAGGCGCCACCGTTGTGTCTTGACTCAAGCTCCTTCAACGCACCCTGGGCCAGCAGACATAGTTGGGTTGCTTTCGACAGTGCAAAATTCGGTTACCACGGAATAAAAGAGGTTGAGGTTGTTAAAGAGATCCACGACTGGACATGCGAGGTATGTCAGCACGACGCGTCCGCAAGCTGCAATCGGGCCCGCAAGCTGCAAGCTGCAAGCTTTCCCTCCGCAAGATAGAACTTTATACGACTCACGATTCACGGCAACCCATTCGTTCACATCGACGTCTGCGAAAGAACAGCGAGCCGCAAGATATCAGCTCCACGCACGCAGCCGCCCATGACCCTCCCGCTCCTACACGCTACGCCCTGCTGCCTATGCCGCCCGAATCCGCCCATACCCTTTCCATCCAGATACTTTCAATCCCACTCACATTTTGGCAAAGCCACGATAGTCTTGAAGTTTCCCTTGACGAGCGCCGCCTTGACAAAGGGAAGGCATAGGTACAGTCGGTCATTCTGTGTTTGTCCCTTGGTCGACTGCCCTTGACCTGCTCCACTCGCTCCTTGCCTCGGAAACGGCGCATTCGAGCTCGCGTTGGGATCTCCTGGGTAGTATTGGCCGCCTTGACCGCCTCCCTTCACGTTGTTGCCACCAGGTCCCGTGCGCGCAGGAGACTTGCTCGCTGAACGGTTTCCTCCAATTCTGTAAGGCGATAGGAAAGCTTGTGGTAAGCGAGTAAGGCTTGAAATAGGCGAGATACGATGTACTTACCCCATACTGCTCAGGAAGCCTGACATGCTGGATTCAAGCTCAACGAAAGGCGAGAAAGGTGGATTCGGGACAGAAGGTCGTGATGAGAGGGTTCCGTGAAAACTTTGAGATGCTCGGAGGGAGAATGTGTGTAAGATGGAGTCAAAAGCACGAGCCCGCGATCCGAGTCCCAAGCCAATTCAGGGGCAGCCAATAAAGCGTTCCAATCTTTTCAGATCATTTCCTTTGAGCGGACCAGCCCTTCACATTCGTTTTGAAGTGTTATTGAAGCATTTCCTTCTCTTTCTGAGGCAATGGCGAAGTCTCAACCGTGCTCGAGAGTTCAGCCTGCGCTTGAAGGCGTCCTCGATCAAAGACTTGCCTGCATTTATATTTTGTATTGCAATACTTGTAAGTCTAGCAGCACTTTGCACCAGATAGGGAATCTATACACATGCATGCCCGGCTCATACTATGGGAATTCTCGAAGCCGCCTTTCCTCTTTCCAATGCTTCGTTCATCTCTGCGGTGTCCTTCGTAGCCGACCATTGCGGCCTGGGGAGTTCAAAAGTCTTCGTAGTTCGAGCGTAGGTGATTCCACCCAGCCTGGATATGGGTTTGAGCTTTTCTAGGTCGACGACGGAGGTTTCGGGATCGTAGACATCGTCTCGAGCGTGAATCATTCTGATCCGCCCTATAACGACAGTAGCGGTACATTCGCCCGCATCGTTGTTCAGGTCATGAGAATGCTCTTGAAGAAGTAATATCAGCTGAGATACTTCGACAATGAAATTGCGAGCTCACCCAACGTGCACTCCATGCTGAAGGCGGACTCCCCGACACGCGGAGGACGCACGACATTGCTAGGTATTGGAGTGAGCCCTACAGCAAGAAAATCAGCAATTGTTCCTGACTTTGAGCAAGCTTCTTTCACCTGAGATACCCCACTCTGAGATCTCGGGAGGTGCGTCTATGGAGGTCGAGTTTGCGGCTTCGACAAGGGCCTACGCCCAAAAGCTCAGCATGTGCTCGGCCTTCCGGTCCTCAAAACGACCTCCTTACCTCAGATATTATGCTGACGGTGAATTCCTTTGTCGCAAGGATGTTGGCCGCCGACTCTTTCTTCGCAGGCGGATTTCTGCCGTTGCGTTTACATGAGCTTTGCGTGTCTTGACACCCCGCGATCGCTGTACTCACCCGTTCGTGAATGATATCACAATCGTGGGCGGATTATGCGAGACAATGTTGAAGTCTAGGAAATCCAAAAATGGTGAGCTTGTCAGTCTACCGTATTCAGCAGCGTCGTCGCGCACAAGAAAATGGTGCGAGATTGGTCACTCCTTCGGCGTCACAGGATGAGAGGAGAGCTATCGGGCGAGGTGTCTGCAGACCACACAATCAGTAAACCAAGATAAGCATACTTTCAAGACGAATTTGAAGACTCACTATGCCCTAACGATGAGAACCCCGGGTCAACTCGAGCTCCACCCTTCCCCAAAGAACCAAACTTACGGAAATTAGCAGCTTGTAGATATTCCCCGCAGGTGTAGAAGCAGGATCTATCGCCGTCCAAGTCGAATCCGAGACTTTCGGCCACTTCAGATTGTTCGCTCCTCCACCCAAGGACCAATCTGGATTCGGCGTCTTCAACGGTCGCTTTATCAGTACAAAGCGTGCCTCAACCTCAACATAGCGTGACGGACCTTCGTCGTCTCACATGCCTCGTCCCTGCCAAACGGAACGCGGCTTGCTTCGACCTATTTCGAAGCGCGAGGTCAAGGATGAGGTCATTGACCGGAGAGTGAAGACGGCGCGCACCTGCTTGAAAGGTGGCCGACTCATTTTAGATCGCTGGGCTGATCCAATAGTACTGAACAGGCGGTATACGGGTTTTGCGAAGAGCTTGCGCGTCAGTTGCATCAACTCGAGGGTAATCAGCGAAGCCAAAGGACGTGCTGCCGCGTCGGGCAAATACCACGGCCGGCGCGGACGAACTGAAAGTATCTATTTCTCTCCCACTGGGTTCCTCGTTTCCTTGGAAAAAGAATGGGGCAGCACAGAAGATATTGATGGTTCGTCGATATTCAATGGCTTCATTAGCAACGCGTTGTCAATTTCATCCTGCTGATTCACGCCAACTGCGCTTGGCAAAGTCAACCCTGCACTTTTTGAATACCCTGAAGCTTTTTACCTTCTGCCAAACAACTTGACCTGTAGACTGAAGCACTTCAGTATCACAAGCTGAAATTCCCCCACCAAGACCCATGCAAGAATAGCTTTCAGCTTTGGCATCCGCCATCTGCGTTCCTATACTCCATCGCCAAAATGACGGAAGGAAGCACGCTCTCTCTGAAGCAAATCAAGCATCCGTCTCCCATCATTTTGGACCCTGCCGCGGAGTCCGCCTCAAATTAAGAACCTCAATGAACGATTCAAACACATTTCCTCGGTTTACAGCGCCACCCTTCTCCTCCCAATTTGTGAAAACCGCCCGTCCTCCACAATTGTAGCTCTCCATCATCTCCCACCAGATATTCGCAGACCCGATACATGCTGAATCTCTGCTCCACCACATACATGCCCCAGGCAGGAGTCCCTCTGCGTGAGCCTTTTTCAAGCCTTCGCCTTCCCGCAAACCAATCCGTTTAGTTCTTCTTCTTCTTCACCACCCTCTGCTCCCGAAACATGCCGTCTAGAGACTTGAAAATGAGATGAAACGGTATGCCTCTGATGATCTCTCCCACTTGTTTCTCCACCTCTTTCTGAGGAATACCTGCCTTGGCTGCCGTTTCAACCGAAAGCCTGAACATCGCAAGAACAGCAAGGGATACTTGCGTCTGGTGCTCCGCATAAGGAGCAGAAAGGGTAGCCGCAAGAGCTCCCACCGAAGATTGCTGTGCTGAAGGCGAGTGGGATGATGGGCCGGCGCGATCGCCTCGAGTGAGTCGAAGGAGAATCTCGAAGACTACAGAGGAGAAATAATGTCTTCAGCGATCAACTTACCAATAGAGGCAAGGCGAAGCGCACCATTGTCGATGTCGGCCAAATGGCCGGTGACGAAGCCGTTCCGTTCGTCGAGCGTGCCAATGGTGCTGCTTATAGCCCAGCTTTCGAGCGCTTGCTGGATGGTGGGTGGCTGCGAAGGAGGGTTGGTAAGTTCGGAACGCAGGCCAGGCTTCATTGTACTCACTGGGTCGGGATCCGAGATGCTAATCTTCCCTTTCCATTCCGAGCCGGCATCCTTCTTGTCCGCCGTCAAGTTGAGAGACGCGATCCACGACTCGACTTCCCCAGTCTTCACCCATCGAGCCTCGGTGAGGGGGTTGAGGCGATCGAGCATGGCCACAATAGTGACATGGGATTTGTTGAAGCTGGGTATGACCTTGAGACCGTCGCCTTGGAGCAGGTCGCCGGGAGTAGGAGAGGGGTCGCAGAGGTGATGAAGAGGAGGGAGAAGTGAATCAGGTACGCTTTCTTCTTCCGAATCAGCCTGTTGTTGCTGCCAGGCGACCTCCAGGGATGCGCGATCAATAACGACATAGTCGTCATTGTCGGGGTCCAATGACTCCACCTATTTGGGCACAAATTCTTAGGTCTTTCTCGATTGGGAGCTGACAGAACACTCACAAGGATACCCTTGCAAATCCTGAACTCATCTAGGATGTCGCCAGAGATGATTGCTGGAAGAATGGCAACAGAGAGTTCGATCCGTCCTTCGGCACGGAAAATGGTCACCTTGTCGACGACGCACGCGTCGAGTACCATCCTACGTGTGTTGCGAGCATAGGAAATGGAGATTCGATCTGCGCTGGGCTCTGGCGGTTGAAGCTCCGGAGCATCTTGCTCGGAGGGCGCGTTGACTGAACTATTGACTGCGCCGTCCGTAGCCGACGCTGAGCCAGGAGGCAAGTCAGAAGGGTAGGGATTCGGTGGGTAGGACGAATTCTCGCCAGGGAGTACTGGAGCGCTATTCGAATCGGCCTCCGAAGCAGGGCCAGGCTGAGGTTTGATGTCGAGGAGAGCGGATTGTACCGCGTCGGAGTCGTCGTCGCTCTCATCCACGGGCTGGGACACCTCTTCGGCACCCTCAGCTGCACTGTCGAATGCTACGCCATCGACGTCCTCTTCCTCCTCCTCCTTGACCGTTTCTACGGAGGAAGGTTCCAATTTCGCTTCTGTCTTGTCGTTCTGACTGCCTTCTTTGGCTCCCGACTTGCTTTCGACGCTCGCGGCGACTGAGGTTTCCTTGACCGAACGTGCTTTCTCCAGTTGCACTGCGGTTGTATGAGTGGATGCGGAAGCGACGGGAGACGCGAAATAAATGCGAAGTCGGCTGTTTTCGCGGTTTGAGGGTGGCGGAGGCGTTCGACCTGCGTCCGCAGCTGGTCCAGTGGGTACGGACAGAGCTTTCGGACCTGTCGGGACAGCCTGAGGAGCTGGAGTGGTCTCGTTTTCTGCTTTCGAGGCCCTACTGATTTCGGCGCCATCCTTGTCGAGTCCGAGGCTCTCGAGCGTGATCACTTCGCCCTTGTCGGCCTTGACTTTCTTGGTTGCGATGTCGGTGATTACTAGGCTTTCCTCCTCATCGTCGCGGCCGTGCTTTCCGTCCTTGCGCATCGTCGCCGCGGTTGACGCCTCGCTTTCGTCCGCCTCGTCTTTGACGGCGTCTTCATTCGTGGCCACCGCTGCTTCATGCAAAGCCTTGGCCTGAGCCAATGTCGCTGCCCGCTTGGCGGCAACCTGCTTGCTCTTTTCCTTCTTCGAAAGCTTCTTTTTCGGCTCGGCGACTTCGACGTTCATTGGCGCCTCGATGTCGGGTTTGACGTCCGAGTTGGCCTCCTGCAGATAGCCATCAATAACAGCACGGGTTTGTCAAAACGATTTCGACTCACGATCAGGTCGACCGGGTTGATCTCGTCGATGGACATATCGGCGACGGGTGAGGAGGGCGCGGCATCCGCCAGTAGAGTCGAATCGTCGAATGCGACCTCAGCAGAAGTCAGTTCGACTGTTGCATTCGATTCCGTCTCGTGTTGTTCAGTCGCTGTCGGGTCGATCTCAGCGGCGTCATTTTTAGGCTCTGGCGCCTCTGTGTCCTCGGCGGCATCGACGATTGTTTGTACGACAGCCTGGATAGCTTCCGTCTTCCACGACCAATCGAGTTCAGGAATCGCCAGCCCAGAGATCCTGAAGTCAGTCAACGTCCGCTTGACTTCTTCGCGTCCGTTGGTGGACACCGTATCCTTGTCTTTCCCCCACTTCCGCTCCTTCCTCGCGCCCTGAGAGTTGGAATCTCGACCGCTAGATTGGCGTGTCGCAGACCTTGGTCCCTTTGGAGCGTCGAAGTTCGAAGAAAGACGACCTCCGCCGTATTCTGCTCCACGACCGCCATACGCGTTCCCTCCTCTCCCGCCAGACGGTAGTCCAGAGACTGGCCGACCTCGGCTGTCGAAAGCGCCCCGAGAGTTTCTTGAGCCTCGATCGTTTGCTCGTGCCGCACTGGGACCGAAAGGCGCATTTGGTGGCGGGCCAGTACCAGCTCCGCCTCGTGGAAATGGCGGCAGCGGTAAAGGAATTGGAGCACGAGGTCCCGCTCCTCTCGCATCAAAGCTGGGGCCAGCGGGTCGACCCATGTCGCCTCCACCTCGCCCACCTCGTTGAGATCCTCCTCCGCGCCCCGCACCGTTTGCAGGACCTCCCGGCGACTGCAGGGCATACGGCTGACCACCGTACCCATCGCTCGAGTGCGTAGGCGATCCTGCATAACCTCCGCGATTCATGTTCGGCCCGCCACGAATTGGGGGAGGGCCACCGAAGCTTCCTCCACCTCGCCCTCTCGACGCGATGTTTCGATCGTTGTATCCTCCAGCCCCACCCGAATTGAGAGGTGGAAGAGCTGGAGGAGGTCCCATAGGCTGCTGTGGTCCCATACTCATGGGAGGCGGCGCTTGTGGCGCACCCATGGAGTCGTAACGAGTTCGCTTGAACGGAGGCGCGCCTTGAGGACTCGGCCCAGCTCCACCCAATGGTGGAGGTCCGCCCTGGTAGGGAGCAGGTTGTTGCTGTTGTGGATACTGCTGAACGGGAGGTGGACCATTATAATGCGGCTGTTGCGGGTAAGGTGAGGGAGCGGGCGGCTGGGAAGGGTATTGGGGGTAGCCATGAGCCTGCTGTTGTTGCTGATTGGCAGCGGCGACGGCTGCGGCGTAGTTTTGAGGTGTGCCATAAGCGGCGTAGGGATTAGGAGGAAGGCCAGCTGGGGTGTTTGGTAGAGAAGAAGGTTGAGCAGGTTGCGTGTAGGCGCCGGCAGCCGAGTAGGCCGGCGCGGGAGCAGGCTGCTGGGCGTAGGATGGATAGCTCTGGTAAGGTGAGGGCGCTGCAGGCTGTGCGGTCTGAACAGAACAAGATACATCAGTCCAGTCATTGACTCGCGCGAGGAGGAGCGACGCACCTGGCCACCGTAACCGTAGCCTGGGTACTGGGGATGCGCGGCTGCTTGTTGTTGCGCCCCCTGTTGCGGAGCTGCTGCTACTGGGTGGGGAGGCTGGTAAGGCTGAGCATACCCGTACGCCGCATAAGGATTCGGGGCGGCGGAAGGTGGG
>JASZXU010000385.1:0-23241 GCA_035521515.1 Phenoliferia sp. Uapishka_3 | reverse complement strand
GAGTAATTGTGTCACGCTCCGCGAGACCTACTCCTATGGTCGAAATAGTACAGTATTTGGAGACCGCGGTAGGCGCACTATACTGGCGATAATCTACGGTAAGCATTATACTCTGCCCTCCCAGCCCAGTAGCTAATCTCCCTTACTCAAAGCCTCCATTACTCGCCCAGACGCGCCGCTTAGGTGGCTGCGAGCTCACTGAACACACCCCTTCTCCCAATGTACATCGACACCGCCGCGCTTTGATCTAGTTTTTGGTTGGATGACGATGGAATTGCAACATGCGTACTGCGGATTCAAAGCTTGCAAAAATAATGAGGTGTACACGAATTGGGTGGACACCTCCGACCGAGGGCAGAATTCTAATCGTTTCGCCCCCTGGGCGTGCACGGCTCAAATGATGTAGTCCGCAGCCGCCTTCCTCGGCGTCTGACATACACCTCACATACAACTTAGTCTATGCACCCACCTTTACTACCTCGTACACCTTCTCTTCAGCTGACCAGCTCTATCAGGGCAAAAGAAAATTATCATTGGATAATATGTGAAAAACACTTTGTATTCATCAAGTTTGCACTTCGCAGCCTGCGGTCTCCCCGGACGCCGCTCAGCTTGCTGCACTGCATCGGATGCCGAATGATGGAGAACGGTCCTGTTAGCTTACCCACGCGAGAACACGGGGCGCACTAAAATGAGGTTCAGCGTTTCATGGCGAGTGAATCAGGACTTTCCCCGTAGCTCGTCGGAGGGTCGAAAGTCCATTTTGTTTTGCAGGACTGGATGTCTCACGGTCGTTCCCACGCGAGGACGCTTCTCTCGCGCATCTTTCTCCCATCCGCCGATTTACTTACTTGTTAACCTTACTCAACCCACTTATCCACAACACTCAACAACCCCCAGGCTGTCCACTCCGTTGCACTGAGCCCCCTCCTCCCACCTATCACTCTTATCCGTCAAAGGCCGGAGGCCATCAAGCAGCTTCTATGAGCGCTCATTCGTACCTTCATCAACCGAATGCGAAGTCGGATTGCTCGTTGAACTTCAATGCTCGAACAGCGAAGCAACCTATGTGTAAGCTGCATCAATGTCCTCCCCGTGAAACGCAGGTGCTCATCGTCGTCGTCCAACCCACGCATGCGCATTCGCTAGACCGACCCGCGGCGCTCCGTAGAAACAGTGGGTCTTACTCGCACCTTTCTTGTTGCTATTATTCACTCATTCTACTCGTATCAGCCTCCATCAATGTCGAACTCCAACTCCCTACGGCAAGTCCGCCTTTGTCCCCGTCCACTAGCTCTACCGACCTTCGCGGCGCTTGGCTTGCGAGCTTGGCGAATCAGTGGACACCCGGAACATCGTCCTCAGAGTTGAGACTTGATACCGGGACTTCAGCCCGTGGAACTCTGATCCCCAAATCTAGGTGGATGGTGCGTCCTCTGTAGCTTCCATAAACCGCAGTTCCTCCCAGGGGGCTAACACCGACTTCTGTCGCCCCCGCCTCAGCCCGACAGCGCTGCCGTCGTGTGTGGAGACGAAGACTGTTCCACAAGGTTCAGCATTACTGCTCGCAAGCATCACTGTCGGTACGTCGTCTCCCGCTTCTGGTTTATTATTCGATTGTCCTCTGAGGCACCTCCCAGAATCTAATGTGCTGACGAACGTTACTTGGTTTTGACTTCAGAAAATGCGGCCTCGTTTTCTGTTCCACCCATTCTTCACGGAAATTGTTCTTGTGGGCCTCCCCAGTGGATGCCAGGGACCAATCATCACCCTTTCCATCCCCACAAATTACGCCGCGCTCGTCTACCCTCGACATTCCATACAGCTACTTTCCGGCCCATAACTCCGCTTCGACAACCCCTGCGTCCTCACCTCCTACATCAGTATCTTCCATGGGTCAAACCATTGCTGCGCGCGTGTGCGATACATGCTACTTTTCTTACCCCTCACCCCATGGCTCGTCCGCTACCCCTCCACCCTCCTCTCTCCACTCATCTTCGAAACCTGTCTCGCTTCGACATCCGCCAAATGCTTGTTACCAAGCTAACTCGCCCGCTGCGTCGCCGCCAAATTCCGAATTGACGCCGTCGCGCCGTAGTCGTCAGGACTCTGGAACTTCATCTTCACTTGGCTCAATGGTGTCTGGGCGATCAAACTCTTCGCACGGAGTCAGCACTGCTGCTTCTAGCGTGGAAGGAGGTGCAATCAGTCGATCAAGAGGAATTTCGCCGTCCACCAGCATTCGGCAGCCTACGGAGACCTTGGGAGCGGAGGCGGAGGAAGAAGATTCCGGGAGAGACACGGAGAACGAAATCGGGGAACATTCTACTAAGGCGAACGGCGGAGTCTATGGATCTGTCAATGAGTGGGGCTGGCAGAATTGGGCGACGTTCTGATCAAACCTTTCCAGTCCACATACCCAGATCACGTTATTTCTTTTACGGACCTCACTATCGCCGACTTTTTTGTCCATACGTTTCGCCCTGCACACCGCGTTTCCCGGTTCCACCGGTTGTCCTTTTTCCAGCAGTACCCTTAGACGCGCCCCAGTTATACATATTTCACCATCCGTACTGCCCTTTACACTCTGCCAGGAATATATTGACGTATACTTTTACCTCATGATCCAAGTTTTTATAAGCTGGGAGACAGTTTCTATTCATCCCCGAGAACGGTTGGCATTATGATGAAGCTCCGAAGTCGCTATCCAGCGGGTGTTTGTGCTTTCCAATTGGAAGATGCGGGTAAGTCGGGGCTGCGTAGCTTTCAATCAGGCGCTCATCAATTCCCCAGGGTCTCGAATATGAATGTCTCGACAAATCCTGGTCAAGTTCAGTCGGCGCCTAGTCAATGTGATCAAGCTTTTAACAATGTTTTTTGGAGAGAACAGCAAATGCACCACCGTACTACCTCCACCA
Organism: Phenoliferia sp. Uapishka_3; assembly: GCA_035521515.1. Classification (NCBI taxonomy): domain Eukaryota; kingdom Fungi; phylum Basidiomycota; class Microbotryomycetes; order Kriegeriales; family Kriegeriaceae; genus Phenoliferia; species Phenoliferia sp. Uapishka_3. Next base: position 20,323 of record JASZXU010000385.1, on the reverse strand, counting down.
CAACGTCACATCACGCAAAAGGATTACAACGGCACACAGTGGCACGAATGGGAAAGGAGATTAAGCTTCCAATGGCAAGTCCCGAGGTTAGGTAGAATGCGAGGCACGTCTGCAAGACCAAAAAAAATACCTATCAGCAAGCATACGGTGGTGGAACAAAACATTACTAATCACTCACTGCTGCAATCTGGGACAAGAAATGGGATCAGTATGGGGCGCGCTGAGACAACAAACGACTCACATCAATCTCGTTCTCCTCTAGCGAAGGGTCCACGATGGCTGCCAGCATGATCAAAGTCGAGAGGTAGCCGTTCGTGAGGGAGAAGGTGAACATCAGAATCATGAAGACTTTGACACAAACGATGGTCAGACGTGTTGAGTTCGTCACTCAGCGCGTGAAGCTCACGAATATCAGAGTTGATGAACGGCGATCCGGTCCGGTCACCGCCAACTTGTACGTTGCAGAGGAGGAATAATGGCTGATTCAAGTCAAGATCAGCTCAATATCTTGAGTCATTTCAACGGTGAGACGCCTGACGGAACTCACGATAAAAAGCACTCGCGCCGCGCTCAGCCCTGCGAGCCAGCGCCAATCCGTAAATGAGAGCGATTTCACTTGAGGCATGGCTCGTCCAGTCCAGTCTCCAGCATTGAAGATGATGAACCCTAGATAAAGTTAAGTGGGAGCACTGGATCAGTCATCGAACCGGGCACGGGAAATTATACTACAAACTCACCTAGAGGCACGAAAAGTGAAGGGTCAGACAACCTCGACCCCAATCCCGATTCTCTTCCTTCTCCCGGCTGTCCCACTGATAGAACGGAAGATGTGATGGCGGGAAAGATGGACAGCGTGACTACGTAGATCCAGGCAATTGCCACGCCCAGCACCCTGACTTTTCGTTCGACAACCGCCGCTGACGGCGCCTTCTTTGTGACACCGCCGACATGTTTCGAATCAGCGTGTGCTTGAATGACAAGTCGGTAGAGTGGGAGTTTGATGAGGAGTAGGTGGACAAGGAGACCTAGGGCGGAGAAAATGCCAATGGTTAAGAAAAAGGAGAATGCCGATGTGCGGATCGATTGAGCAGGGGTGGACTCGATTGCGAAATCTTGTTGACGAAGCTGGAGATGGAACTGGTGAGGGCTTGACTCTGCCCCGGTGGATGCCGTGTAGGCTGCGACGAATTGCAGTCCAGCGACCGCCAGTCCAACAGCGCCTAAACGACCAGCAGTCTGTCAGGAACGTCCATAATTACAAGTTTTGAACACTTACCCTGTCCGCTGAGAATTCCCTGAAGGTACGAGGAACCGAATCTTGACGACAAAGCCACCACCCTTTCAGCGAAAAACTTGAAGATATCAACTCGCGTGGTTCTGTGCTTAGAGTTTGTAACTGAGAAGGGCGCACGCGTTTTGTAGATAGGATGCACAGGCCGACAGGATAATGGTACAAACCATGAGTGCGACAAAGAAGAAACTGCGGAGTCGGGGAGTCAATTTCTGGCTTTCCGATACTCCAAGCAAAGAGAATAGCTACTTCGGATCAATCTCTCGCACTGTGGTGGAGAAAATTCCGAGGGCGAGAATGCCGCTCATAACGACGATGGAAACGGATATGCGCTTTGCAAGATTCGCCTGTAATAGCGGAATAGATCAGCTCAGTCTTAGTCGCGAGCGTGTGGGGCCGCTGCGTGCACTTACCCCTTGTTGGGTCTTGTTCGCAAGATAAAGAAAGCCGAGATTCGAGCCCATGAACGCAAGTGACATCCACGAAACGTATGAAGCTTGCATTGTAGAGCCGTCCAGTCGAGCGGTGAAGTAAGTGCCTGCGACAATCTCGCTGTTCCACGGCAGCAGGATGCACGCGCCTAATTGTAGCCATCAGTGGCCGAAGCAACGACCAAACTTAGACTCACCTAGCACAAAAAAGCATAGATACGCAATGGCTACCTGTAAGGTAATCTGTAAGAGATGCCCGTCTTGGTCCCCAATCGCAGTGCTCACCTCGAGTGCCCGGACCTTGATCTCTGGATTCTCTTCTCCTCCTGATGAGCCCCGCCCATCTCCCATCAAAGGCTGGCAGACGGAGTATCAGTTTGCATTATCAGTACCTCGAAAGACGCCCTCACCTTGTAAACATCATCGACGATCTCCTGCGCGTCCTCTGGCTCCAAGTCTTCCGCAGATTCCGGCGTCTCGTCTCCGTGGTCGTTTGGTACGTGGTGGTGTCTTGACTCGTCCGCCAACTGTTCCGCGGTCTCGATTGAGTCGTGAAGCGACCTGCGAGCACGCGATGCGGCACGAGAAAGAGAGGGGAGCGGAGCGGTGAACATCTCGAAGCTCTCCGGTACTTCGTTGTCGGCTGGCGAATGAGCAGGTCCTACCAGATTGGAGCTTTGGAAAGTGCCGCGGATGTACTTAGTGATTGTGAGGAGCGCATTGGGCGGCGCCGCTTTACAATCGGCCTGCAGCGCTGCGCCACTGGGATCAGTTGTCGAAATCTGTCGAAAGGCTCAACACTCACTAAAACTCACCTTATACAGATTCTGAGTGGCCTAGAAAAAGACCACTGGGTTGAGATTCTTTCCAGCGCCGTTCAAAACTACAAACTTCGCATAAAGCCACACCCTTATGCCGACCGCTGGGAAGCAAGGTACCAACAGATCTGAGATCGAATAGTGGAATTTCAGATAGGGATGTACGGTTGTAAGAGTGGTAAGCGTGGTTTGCAGTCTATGCGAACATCTTTGAATACGCTGCCCGAGACTTGGCCTTTTTCTCGTCGACCTTCTTCTTCGCGGCCGTCAACCTTTGAGATTAATTCGATCAGATGTGGAACAACACGAGACAAGACAAGAAAACTCACTCCTTCTGGATGGCTGCATCTCCCGGGACAAGCTTGATTGCCAACTCCAAATCAGCAATCGCCGCTGTCTCCTCCTTGACCGACAGCTCAGCTACAGCCCTCCTGTACAGCGCCTTTCCCTTTTCCGCGTCGGTCAGCTTTCGCTTGGATGGTTCGGCCTCTGAGTCGCCATCCAAGTTCAGCGCCGAAGTAGCGTATTTGATTGCTGTACGAGCATCGGTGGAAGCGAGGGGTGTGGAGGCTTTGAGCGCGGAGAGAGCCGAGTTCAAGTAGATGGAGAGCTTGAGTGATGAGTATTGGTCCTCCAGGGCAGGGTCGCGCTCGGGAAGTACGGGGTGGACGTCGAGGTCTGTGTGGTGGCTCGCTTCAGCGTACGGTTTCCAAATAGCAGATTGAGAAAGGTACTGACATCGGACGGCTTTGATGTACTTTTTGAGAGCAGCAGCATAGTTTCCTTCCTTGAAGAACTTGGTACCCAATTCCTTGAGCTCCTGTCCGATTTTTAGTGCAGTCTTGGGCTGCAGCGAAACGCCAATCAGCGTCGCGGGAATCGGAAGAAGCTCAACGCCGACTGACCTCTTGCACATCGGCCTCATCATCTGACGGGTACTCCTCGTATCCATCTCCAGTTTGGTCCGAATCAACTCCATCCGGCTCGCCTTCCTGAAGCTCCCCACAGTTGGAAATGATGATATCTTCCGTTGGGGTGTCGCTCTTGACGGGACTCTGCAGAATTCAGTCCAACTTCAGGTATCGTACTAAAGGAAATCAAAAGGAAGTAAAGTATTCACTGTCTCCATCAAACGGACTGTCGAACGTCCGGCAATGACCTTTCCGAAAACAACATGTTTCCCATCGAGGTGTGGCGTCGGCACGGTGGTGATGAAAAATTGACTGCCGTTTGTGTTGGGTCCCGAGTTAGCCATGGAGAGGAGGAAAGGCTTTTCATGCTTGAGGATAAAGCTGCGGTTGATACGGCGTCAGCGCGTGCAGAAAAGGTCCAGATTTGGGTACACAACCACTCACTTCTCGTCGTTGAACTTCTCGCCGTAAATAGATTCACCGCCGATACCAGATCCGTGAGTGAAGTCTCCACCCTGAATCATAAACCTTGAAATCAGAGCGAGAGTCAGCACGACGGCTCGCTGGAAAGGCTTCGTGAACAACCGCGAACGTCGCCGCGAGGACGTAGCCCAACCTCGGCGCAGCGTGTTCGCGAGAGCGTTCCCGGATTGCTGAATACCCGTCTGTGTAGCTCACCTTCGAATAATTCGGTGGAATTTGCAACCCTTGAAGTGAAGCGGCTTGCCCTGCTTTCTGTTCGAGGGCATTCGGTCTCCAGTCAGCAACTTCGCTCGTTCTGTTGCTCACCACACGTCCTAGCGCTCCAGCTCACCCGATTCCCTTCTCTCCAGTGCAAAGAGCTCGGAAGCTGAAACAGCAATAAAGTCAGCGCGGCGCTCGATGAATGCTGGTGGGAGAACGACGCACTTCTCAGCCGTCTTGGGAGTAACGTCCGCGAACAGTTCCATTACGACTCGCCCAGCAACGGTTCCTATGAGATGGTGGTGTGAGCTCTCCCAGTCTGGCGTGTCCGCGCTTTCTTCTTGAGTCTATCGCATCGCAGTCTTGTCGCGTACCGTTAACGGAAACATCGAAGAAGACCCTTGGGTTGGGCTTGGTAGCAGCTGCTGTGGTTGTAGGGGTTGCTTCTACCATCTTTGTGATATTTTGAAAGGGAAAGAATGAGATGTGGCTCACCTCGGGAACTACGAGAACCAGCGCTCGGACCTACACCCCCCAAAGGTTCGACGACGTTCCGGGTCCTGCTCTCTCAATGTCGCCCCCTACCAATACCAAAGTCAGGAGGAGCGAGAGGACTGCCGGACGAATTGCACTTGAGGTGCTGCAGAACACGAATGTCGTCGTTACAACCCTCACAGCTCTCGCCATCCTTCGTATCAGGACAGCCCATTCGCTATGGTTTGGCGTAGGGAGTCTTGTAGCCCTGCTTTCAGGTAAGTCAAATTATGTGGTCAAAACGCTTGCTAATCGGCAGCTTCACTCGTGCAGCAAAGATCCTCAAGCTCTTCATCCGACAACCGCGACCAGCCGGCGCTCGCAAGTTTGAGAAGACGTACGGCATGCCCAGCACCCACTCTTCGTCTATCGCCTTCTTCGGCGTCTACCTTTCGCTATCCACTCTCCTCCTCCCGCTCCACCCGCGCGTCACCTCCCTCCTCCCTTTCTGGGACTTCCTCGCCACACGTGCCGTCGCCGAAGGCCCTTCCCATCTCGTCAGGTGGGGTCAGATGGGAACAAGAGCTGTGTTAGCTTTTATTTGGGTGGCTGGAGCGGGCAGCGTCTGCTGGAGTCGCGTGCGGCTTGGGCACCACACGAGGGCGCAAGTGCTGGCTGGCATAGCCCTCGGATCCACAGTGGCGGTGGTTTGGCTAGGTCTTTGGCTGGGTGGAGAACAACTTGGGCTTTCAGTAAAGTCAGGCTGGCCAAGTTGGGTTGCGGGAGGAGTGCGGCAGCGGGCATTCGTGCTCGAGCGAGTGGTCGAGGACGCTGCGACAGTGTTGCTCGAAGCTTGGAGGTCGAAGGATTGGACGAAGCTACACCAGCTGCAGGTCATTCCGATCTTCTCAGCTTTCTACAAGGATGAGCTGTAATTGGAGGATTTGTGACCCAGATTTGGGTTGGCTGCAGCTGAATTTGGGTGAGTCATAACAATGTCCTTTCTCTCGCCCTTCCAAGAGTCATACTGATACTTGTGAATGTGATTGCATATAGGGTTCAATATGTTGTAATTTCTGAGAGCAATCATGGTCGAGAACACGCCCCACAAGCGGTACTGCGTCCCATCGAACGCTCTTCACTGCGACTGCGACAGGGTCGGGGCCCGTCGAAAGATCTACTCCTCAAGCTACCGCTGGGACCGAGACTACCCTGTGGAATTTCAACAACTGCGCCAAAGTCAAACATTTCAAAGGCTGCCTCGGCGACGCTTTCTGGTACAAACTCCTTCAACCCTCAACCTAATTCCAGTCGACTTCGACTTGCTCACTTGAGGTGGTGGCCCTCGTATTGAGGAACTCCCTCCGCGCCCTTCAGCCAGCTCATCCTCGTCTCGATAACTTGCTCGAACTGTGGCTTCAACTTGGTCTTTCAAGTGTTCAGGTTGTCAGCTTACGGTCCACTCAACGGGAAAAGGCAAGATTACCTCCATCAAGCTGAAATCGTCGACAGATCCGACTCTGAGAATGCTCATTCCCGGGAACCCGGAAGAGACGCGGTACATGAGCTGGAAGGATTGAGAAAGAAATCAAGTGGGTCTCTGAAGTTCCTTGGGTTATCAATTTTGCTCACAGATCCGCAGGTCTGGCAAAAGTAGTTAGTCATTTTGTTGCCCGAAGCGGGCGTAACTGCCTGGCCAAACTCTGTAAGGTTGTCTTTTCCCCTGAGGTGCTTGAGGTGGGTGTCGAGAACGGCGAAGTTGGTTGCGAACATCGAGGCAGTGAGCCTAAAAGCATCAGAGAATTTAGATGCATGGTGTCTGAAGTACCAAATTGGCTCGCGGAAATATACTTGTGACAGTCGCTGCAGTTGCAGATGAAGGAGCTGGCGACGAGGGTGGACGTCAGTGTCGGGAAGTCGTCGAGTAGCTTGGAACTTACTTGACCAGCCCTGGAGCTTCGGTCGGCTAGGTAAGGGCAGAGGCCTTCAGTGATAAGGAATTTTGAAGGATTCAATCGGGACTCACGAAGGCGAGTTGAACCTTGCCACAAAAGCAGGTCGCACTGGCTTCTCCTTCCTTCGAGAAACCGTCGTTGGCGAGACTGGCGAGGGGGAAGTTAGATTTGATGGTGGGAGTCATGCTGTTGAATGTTGGCTAGAAGTTCTTGTCCAGTGTGATATGGGAGAGAGGGAGAGAGAAGAGATGTCACCGACGACCGGCAACTTCTTTCCGATCGCTTAGGCACGTCAGCAGGTTCCACCCAATCTCCGCGCTTGCTCCTCGCAACTGATACGGTATTTGATCGGAAGTTCATTCGATCCCGCTAACGCATAGACCCTCTCTCTTTACATGTGCAGCTCGGGTCAATGAGCGACGCTCCTCGAGGTGGTTAGGAAATCTGAGCGACATACGCCCTGCTAGACGTGCGGCCATTACTGTAGATTACTACATCATAGAGTTCTTATACTTTATCGAACTTGGCATGTCCGTCTCCAGCGCGAGGGAAATGACAATTTGCGCGGAATTCGAGTTGACGTTCGCGACGCCGGCGCTTGATCTGCAAAGTATCGAAGCCATGATACATTTCAAGCCAGAAGCCAATATTTTGTATATCGAGCTAGAATTAGCTGGAAGTTTCGAAACTCGGTCAGGTTCGGATTGCGAAACTGAACTGACTGTATTCGGTGTGCATTCGGTTACGTCGTATTATCAACCTTGTTAAGATCCGCCAGCGCTGCTTGTACCATCTCCTCGCTCACGTCCTGAGTACTGAACACATCAAGAGTCTCGACTTCCCCTGCGTCCTGTGCGACCTTTGCTTCTCCCCGCGATATTGCTTTGCTCATTTCCACCGCAAGTCGCGCCGCCAGGCCATCCGAAAAAGAGGCGTTCGTAAGGATTTGAAGGAGACTATAATCGAGTGGTCAGGCACTGAATGTCATAATAACCTATCTGCTCACGGCTTTGCTGCCTCAGGATGATCTGAGCACCAAGGGAGCAAGGCTGGAGCTTGAGGGACGAGGTCCGCCGCAATCTTTTGCGCTCGCCACATCTCTACTCGGGGAAGAGCACGTTCCATACCCTGTGAGTAGAGAGTCAGCTCTCAATACTTTACTTTCATCCACACCTACCATCACAAGCTCGCAATAACTCGAAATGAGGGCCCAGCCCCGACCCATGCTGCTCTTTGACAAGTCACACAGCGTTGAGACGGAAGAGCTTCGATGGGTATTTCGCAAAACACAGTCGCAGGTGAAAGACAAATCTGCTATAGTGCCTGCAAATATGACTGCCCAGAAGATAAAGTCGGACTCGCGAGCGTTGAATTTTTTACCCCGCGACGTAGCTTTGCCGACAACCAGACGAATTGCTTGATCAATGTACGCTTGTGATGAGTAGATGGCATCCCACGCCAGAATCCAGTGCTTTTCTTCAATCGGACCGCTTCCTGATGCAAGGTGAAGGTAGACTGTGTCCTTGAGCCTTTCTAGCGGCGCAAATATGGCGGTGCGAGTAGCGCCGTAGAATGCTTCCGTTGCGGGATCCGGCGTTGAAATAAGGCGAAGGTCCGATGGTGATATGGGTCTCAATATGATGGGAACATGCTGATCCTTGAACAAGAAATGAAGGATTGGAAGGGGGCTTCCAACACACGTCGAGTCAATGATTAGTGATATGCAATCACTCGAAAGGGGCCTTCCCGTACATTTCTGTGGGTCGGCCAAGTCGCAGTGAAATCTCAAGTTCTTCTCTCTGTGATTTCTGAATGAGATCAGCTTCGTCAAACTACACTATGAAGAATGGGTTACTGACGGCCAAGTCCAGCAAATGATATATTATATCCTGTCGAACAGTTTCTTCGCATTGGGGGTGATACAAGAGCCTCAAGCTGCTTTCCATAACGCGAATGGCTGCTTCTCTGACTTCCTGTCGATGAAGTGTAGTTCTCCTTGATGTGAAGAGCGCCAGATGGGAGAGGAGAAGGCGATCCTTGGCAACAGCGAGAGAAACGTTCTCACTGGCTGCAAATGGCTCCCGTCCCAAGAGTTCCAAGATTCTAAAGCCAACCCACGACTGGAAGCTCGATCGATTCAAGCCGACCTCAATGGCTTCCAAAGATGGCGGTTCAGAAAAGCCTTGCGGCAACAGAGAGACATAGGTCCCAACCAGCGCCTACAATGGCAAATTTTCAGTGCAGCGTATAACGCCGAGATGACGGGAATTCAAACCGTGTGATTTGAGAGCCTTGATCCCAAAAGAACAAAATACTGGACAGCGAGCTGTTTTCGAACCGTTTGTGTTTAGTGCATTATTTATAATCGGTGAGAATGTTGTTTTACCTCTTCAAAATTGCCAAGCTCTTGTAGCCGCCCGACTTGACCAAACTTGCTTTCAATAGGGTCCACTTCAGCATAACCACGATACCGGTATTTTGCTCTTGAAAACGTTTGAAGATGTGCTGGAAAATAACAATTCAGTCAGGGCCGAGTTCTAGATTTAGATAGATGTCGGACCCTGGACTAGATGATGTTGAAGCGCAAGCGAAAGCCTGTCCTTTACAAGCCTCCATTGCAGCGACGTTGGACCAGCCGGTCCCGAGATGACTTCTGGTGTCGTTTTAGCTTTCTCCCTTCGCCCTGCGTTCCTGAGATGGAGAGAACTCTGTTTTAGTGACCATTCATCATGGGAACGGCGGCGAGTCGTTTACGAGTGAGTGGGTGAGGATGTCGTCGGTGAAGTGATATCGCCAACCATAGCTCTATAACAGATGATCAGTCAAAAGTATGAAGACATATATCCTGCGCTCCCAGCATTGCTGACCTGAGCTTTTTCAAAACTTTGCCAGCCCTCTGGCTCTTCACGGCCGCCACTTCAGACGCAGGTCCGGGACATCTGGAGAGGTACGTTAAGAGAGAAAAGGTCAGTAGAATACAACGAGACGCTTATAAAAACGCAAGAAATTCACTGGAAACTTTTCTCCAAACACTCTGAGCACGGGAAGTAGCCGGTGGTGGTGCCAGAGCACGAACGCTTGCGCTGACGGCAGCGAGAGCAAGCTGGAGAACGAGTAGATGCGATAGAAGCTTTCATCCTGGGTTTGCATTCAGTCTGAGTCGAGGCTTAGGAACGGAATGGCCCAAAAAAAAAGAAGACGTACGCCCGGTATAATGGGCCAGCTCGATAAGGCGACGCTGGCGTACGCGCGTGACAACGGGTCCGCGGCTACTGTTAATGGCGAGAGCTGACGGTGCCGCGGTTCACGAGCCAAATCTTGGTGATTGTTCAAGGGGTGAATTGAAGAGGTGAATGGGAAGGGAGAACGTGAATGTACCGAGCATCTGGCGTGATCCCCTCTCGCTTGACTCGGCGCTAACGGACTCGAAGGTCTGTGCTCCGCGCAACGTCTATCGATCCCTGGGAACAAAACAACCGCTTCTGTCCGGAAGATTTACAGACTGGCTTCGACTGAAATGCTCTCTGATATGCTGGCCGAGATACGCGCAAAACGATATTAGCATGCGGTCTTTTTGCGTCCATCCGAGCCGGCGGAACCCTTCGAAGGATCACGCTGAGGTGACTGAGGTAGTCAAGAAACAGTTTCCTTCCCTACCTTTTAGTGGCAGGAAGACATCCACGGTGGTACAAACTTTTCAGCTACCCAACAACACCCTGCGGCCCCTTCGACTTAAAGGACGCCCAAGTCCACGTGAATCCATCCACAGGTCTAGCCTTACAGTGTCCATCGTCCTTGAAGATACAACAAATGACTACGTTCCTGTATACCACCCCCAATCCCATCCAAACCCTCCCTCAATCCAAAGTCCTCTTCAGCCCAACAACAACTTTAGCAACTTTCCTCGGCGCAAGTTGACTGGACCTCCTCTTGCCCACCACAGCTTCATAAGCTCTGCCCGCAAACACATCTGAATTATTCGCCGCGAGCCAGAGAAAGAAGAAATTGGCGAGTGGGTAAATATTGTGGGCGTAGCGGATGCCGAAGATGATTCCGTAGCCCGCGCAGACCCATGCGAGGAGAGTTGAGACCAACGGCGAGATTCTGCCAGTGACGATTTAGATTCAGATGAAGCTTTGAGGTAGCGAAAAATAAGGAAGCGACTCACCGTCCTTTACTACGTTGTATCATTTTCCCCGAATGCATCGCCTCAACATTCAATAAGAACCCGAAAACATTAACCACATTATGATCCGACGAAAACGGAGTCAACCAACCCACCGCCAAATTCCTAACCCAAACCACCAATATCAAAGCAGTAACCGGCAACAAACACATCATCATGAAAAGCGTAGCAAAGCTATAATGATACCTATCCCACAACCTCTTCGTACTCGCCGGCGTGGAAGGCGAAGAAACGTCTTGAGCGAGGAGGAGAGCTCGGACGGTGGAAAAGAAGTGGACGAGGAAGATTACTAGGAAGGCGAATTGGTAAGGGGCGAAGAAGAGGACGAGGACAAGGAGGGCGATCATGGTGAGGATTCGGTGGAGTGGAAGAGTCTCTCGTGGTTCGGATACCCTGCAACCATGACGTGGTCAGTGAAACGTCGAGAGCAACAAAGCAAGCAATGAATGAAGACTCACTGAGTCCTCGATCTCAAGAACGCCGGCCCTCTCAAATGCAAGAACCTCACAACCCCCGCCGCTCCCGCAACAAGTCCTTGCAGCACCAAATATTCCAGCGCGACAGCTCCCACACAAGCGAACAACAGGAACGCAGCCAAACCAATGAAAAAGGCGCTCCGATTGCCCAGGAGGGCGTCTGAGATCCAGCGAGCGGGGATGGAGGTGTATCCTGGTTCAGCAACGGATTCGCTTGAAGAGTGGTGAGTGCCTAATGCGATGGACTGGAAGAGGGAGAGGATGGTGGTGGCTCCGAGGAGGGGGAGTAGAGTGTCTTTGGTGAAGAGGGAGAGGGAGGTGCCGAATGATGGGTAGGGACCTGCCGGGATGATGATGTCGATCTCAGTATCTACCACTTCAAGATTGAAAAAGGGACTCACCGCCAGTATTAAACTCCCTAATCTGCCTCTCAACAACCAACATGACAATCGCAAACGGGAAAACCACAACCGCCATCCTATATCTCATAACCAACGACCCAATCGTTTTCCAAATATCCACACTAACTTCCACCGCAATATCCGAATTCGCTCCATCCTTCAAACAAGTCGGGTCGAGAAAGAATTGTAACCTAGTCCCCGAAGACGCGAAAGGAGAAGCTGGGGAAGATTGGTATGGACCGAAAGAGTGGGTGTGGAGTGAGGCGAGGCGGACGTTGGGGAAGTATTTGGTTTCGTGTACTAGGGGAGAGTATTGACGGACGAGAGGGGCGAAGAGGGAGGTGGAATCTGGAGATTGAGGGTTAGTGACGCAGTGGGGGATGAGAAGGGAGAGTCAACTTACCTTGGCATTCGCTCCTGAAGACACTCAACTTGAGCGTGAGGATAGAAGTATCCAGCGCCGGAATCCAAATCTCCGAAACGAGTGCCGCTCTCGCCGGAAAAGCTTCAATCTTGACGCCTCCCAAAAGTAATTCTGTGGCCAAACCCCAAAACAAAACATGAGCCCTCAAAAACCACACCAGTCTCCAATACAGTACTTACGAAGCGCCGATTTCTCCACAACCTGCACCCTCTTCTCCCTATCCCCAAATTCAGCCACAACCCATGCATTCCCAGGTTTCGCCACCACAGCAATCGCGGTGTTTTCCGCCAATTGATCAACATCAATAGTGAGATAACCCATTGATCCATCCTCAATAGCGGCGGGAAGGATTGGCGAAATAAGAGAGTGCGCGGAGAGTGGAAGGGAAGAAGCGTGCGAAGGGAAAAGCGGGGTGCAAGTGTCTGTCGTTTCCGCGTTTTGATTTTCGATAGAACATGCGTATGCTTCATACGCGCTATCCTTTCCTCGACCGATAGAAGACGAAGTGAGGAGTGAGAAAACTCTCGCAGAGCCGTACGTTTTAGCGAGTGGAATCGGAAGCAAGAAAGTCGTCCGTTCCGTCCTCTGTACCTCCTTCAAAACAAGTCGTTCCCCTACTCCCAACTTTCTCGCTTCCTCTCCTCTTTCCAAAGAAGCGAGATCGACCTTCCTATTCCCAACTTTATTCGGTCGACTCTCAAGATTTCCTAATAATCGTTCGCTCAGCCTCGCTACTCGATCCTCTCTCGTAAGTACCCCTTTTGGATTTCGGACGTCGACGATAGAGAGGATGGATTGGGCGAGAGTTTGCATAAGTTGTTGACACCAGAGCATGGCGAGGTGATCTATTGGAGTGTTGACGCCTGGAATGGCGGTGGTGAATACTGTGAATCCGTGACTGTCGTTTAGAGGGAGTAATGAGGCGAGAGAGACGGACTCGGAGGCGATAGTGACGTCGCTTATTCCTCCGCCGATACTGATTAGGACGAGGTCTTGGAGGGCTTCGTGTTCTGTGGTGGTTGCTGGGGAGGAAGTGGAAGAAGTGAGGCCGTAAGATCGTCGCCAGTAGGAGTTGATATGGTCGTATACTCTATCGATATTTCGGTCGACTGAAACTGGGGGAGAAACGTGGGGAGTGGCGAAAGTGATTAAAGTGGAAATTGATTGTGCTTGAAAATGAGGATGTAGGAAAGCAGCGCGTGCGACGATTCCTCCCATTGAATGCGCTACGACGATTACTGAAGTTGGATCCGGTACATTCGATCCTGATTCTTGATGATAAAGACTTAGGATGAACCTAATCGAATCGGCGAGGTACTCCGCTTGGTCGAGTAAAGTCTGACCATGAAATGCCGAAAAGTCGTCGTTATAATCGATCGTAAAAAAATCGAGACTCCTCCCACCCTCTCTTGGACTCGTTCCTCCCTTCCTTCTCACTCCAGGTAGTTCCCACCAAGACCTACTAGCAGCACTAGCCAAGCTCCTAACTTGTCTAAAGCTACCCGCGTTGCCTGGAACAAACACAACAGGTGTACCAGACAAAGCCAATCTTCCATCGGGATAGAAAGCTTCATCATCCCAACCTGCTTCTCGATAGAGATATAAACCCCAAGGACCTGCGCCGAGTCTTGTGTATTCCCGACCGAAGCCGGATAGGTGGAGGTAGGATGGAGACATGAAACTCATTCGACAGGAACCTGAACCTCCTCCGCGGGCATCTGGTGGGAGTGAACCTGGTGGGTATGAGGGTTGGCTGGTAGTGTAGGCGAAGATTATTGTGAAGAGGGAGAGGAGAGAGAAGAGGGAGGAGAGGATGAAGGAGGAGGTGAATGACGGTGCGGTGGATTGGTTCGACTTGGGATGGACTGAGATTGAATCGTCGACAGGATTAACTGCTTCTGACATCCTCGAGTCTCTTGTCCACACAGTGAATGAGGGGTTGGTCGGGTGAAGGAGGCGGGCGAAGGAAGTAAAGCGAACTGCGATCAAAGTCAACAATTGACTGCGCGAGATTCAAGCGAGAGGATCTTCAAAAGCCACTTCAGATCTCCCCCCAAAACAGTCAACCTTTTGATGCTCATTGTTGGGAAAGAACTTTATCGAGCACTTTGGAGAGAAGCCAGAGCACTTCCAGATAAAGCAGCAACGTAGGTCTACGAATTGACAAGTAGCGCGCCGGTTGCTGACCCACACTCGCGTTCACAGCGCACACTACTATGACTTGATAAGGACTTCATTCACTCGTATAGCAGCTGCACCAGAGTCCAGTCAAGATGCACTGAAACGGGTTAAAGAAGCTCAACGAGTGCGTCATCTTCACTTGCTCACAGTGCTGCACTTGAACTGACACAATTGCGTCCAGCTACTTCGTCAACTGCAATCAGCGAACGATGGCTACCTTCACTCACTTAGTAGAGTACTCAACTCAACTTATGCTCGCAGAGGTCAATCAAAACATTCTTTATTACGCGTAACTCCACTCCTCACATCTCTCTTCACCTTGTCACTCACTCACTCACTTACTTCAGCCATTCATCCTCTCCCCAACCTCATCTCCACACTCCAAACACGCCTTCTCTCCACCACTCTCAGCTCTCCTCTCCTCACCACTCGCTCACTTATCTCGTCCACCAACTCCCGCAAACCTTCGCTCTCCTCCTTCTCTTCCCCCACGCGCAGACCCTTCCTCAGAAGCAGCTCGCTTACTCGGTCCTCTCACTCCTCAAAGAATAAACAAAATACGTTTGAGATACTACAATCATCAAATAGGGAAACTTCGCGCTCCCATTGCGGTCAAGGTGCGGGGTTTGGATGGGGAGGTGGTGGAAGACGCGAAACGAGCGAGTGTGATTCTGGAAAAGGCGGGGCTGAAAGGTGTTGATGTAGCTGGAGGGTGGGAGATGCTGGAGGAATTGGAGAAGAAGGCGAGAGTTCCGGATGAAGCAAAACCCCGCCTTCCCAGGCGATTACAAACGATGGAGTCGAAACAAACGAAAGGTCCAGCTCCAAAGGCCTCAACCACTCAAGCGCAAAGCCCACCAAGGATCCTTTCTCCTTCGAGCAAAAACACAAAATGGCACCTACCCAACACCATCTCCGATCGACTTTTGCGAAGGCGCTATGCGGAGATTTTGAAAGAGTCTCCCGTGGTTGTTTTTACAGAGTCGAGGGGGAGTGGGGAGGAGAAGAAAACGGGTTTTACGGTCGTGAATTCCCCTTGGGCGAAAGGAGGAGTGGGTCATCAAGGGAATATGAGTGAGGAAGATCTTTGGTGGTTGAAGATGGATGAGGGATTGGGTGGTGGGGACGACAAGCGAAAAAACAAGGGCAAGAAAGTGCAGGTGCAAAAGTAATCAACATTACCATCCATAATTCGCTCGGGGTTGATTACCACTTGAGATCTTTCCCAATCCCATGTCCACCAGCATACACCTCATTCATCGGCTTTCTCGGTCCCTCCCATTTCCCCAACAGTTCTTTATCTTCAATCTCAAACACTTCGACCAAAAGCGGTCGACAAACGGAAAGTGTTGGGTCGTCGAGATCTTCTTCGTTTGATGTCGTTGAAGATTTGGTGGCGTCGTCCGGGAACATGCGTTTTGAGAGATCTCCACCGGGGCACGTCTGTTGAGGAAAAGGTGAGTCATGGTCACTCAAGGGAAGTGGAGGAGACGTACTGAAAGAGCCATCAGAAGAGGTTGCTCGGCAAACATCTTCATTTGTCAGGGGCGGCGTTAGCTTTGTCGGGGGAGGAGAAAGAGCTGACATTTCGTACCTCAAACGTTTCGCCCTTCTTCGCAGGACAGGCTTTCATGAAGTACTTGTCTTCGTGGTTCAGGCCGGTGCATTGGAATACGTTGAGAACGTCATGGACGTCTGACACGCAGATGTAAGCCTTTGGAAGCCTCCAGTCACAGCTTCGCAGCGCACCTGCTTCGACGAGTCCGAAGGGCTTGATCGCGCGAACGAGGTTTGAGTCTGTTACACAAAACATGTGAGTACCTGAAATCATATCTTGTAGCCTCAAAAAACTCACGACAATGATGATCAAAGTCCTTCCCACTCAACATCCTATTAACATACGGATCACACCTCGTCCCCAACAAATCATGTACCCTCCCTCCATCTTCATCTTTCCCACTCCCATCAACACCATAAGGCGCCAAACTATCTCCTACGATAGTGACCAGAGGCCTCAAGAAAGGAAGCGTCGACCAAAGTCGATCGTAAGTCGTCACGTGGGCAGCTTGTAATTGTCGGGTCCTTGACGCCCAAAGTCTTTCGGCGGGATTTTCGGAGGACCAGATATCTGTGCAGGGGTTTCAATAAATAGAATTATCAGAAAGGAAGTCGGAAAGCTTCGGATGTGTGGTATCGAGGTAATCCCCCGCTTTGATACCGGCGCCTTGCCTCACGGAGCGGATGTTAGGAACTCACTGAGATCACCAACTTGAGGACCTTCAGGGGTGCTGATTCTAACGATACATCCTTGAGGTACTTTCCAAGCTCTTCCTGTGCGGATTGGAACGAGGATTGAGGAGACGAGCTTGCGGGGTGCGGAGGCGATGGAGGTGTAGAATGATTTGTCGAGGGGGAGGAGGCCGTATGCTGCGTCGAGGGTGGACATTTTCTTCTTTCAACCTTCGGTTTTGGATTGGTGGTGGAGGAGGTGGGATTGATGAGAGGTCCTTGAGTATCCGACGCGCCCGCAGTCTCCGAGCGATACGCGAGTGTCGAGCTAGTGTAAGTGCATGACGTTCTCCTCTCTCTCTCATTCCTTTTCCTAATTGGTCCTTTCTCGGTCGGATTCCTTCGGATTGTTTCGGATCCGCTGTTGCCCCACAAGGCATCGACGGTACCGAAGCGACATCTAAGATAACTTGGCCTTGGGGCCTTGAATGTACCCCTTACCAAGAAAGATATGGGACTAGCCAGCTCGGCTTCTCCAGCTTTCTCCTTCGTCTTCTCACTATCTCTTTCCTCCTCTCGTTATCAAGATACCACTACTGTACGACGATGGAAAAGCTCACGCCGAGTTTTACGAAGGATAAGGATGAGGGAGTAGTATCGACCGCTGTCTTTGCTGATCCGGAGAAACATGGATTGAGTCCTCCGCCTGTTGGGGGTGATACGGAGAGGGGTTTATCGAATAGGATGGTGCAGATGATTTCGATTGGTGGTTGGTGAGTTTGAAGAGTCGCTTGCTTGAGGTTTGAGGAGAGAACTGATGAGGCTCTGGTGTGCGTAGTATTGGGTAGGCTGAGCTTTGGGGCTTCGGGTGAAGCTTGATTTCTTACTTGCTAATTGTTCTTTCGCTATGTATTAGAACCGGACTCTTTGTCGGAAGTGGAGCGTGAGTCCAAATTTTTTTCATCGCAGTCCACGAAGTCGAGGCAAGATGTCAGGCCCGGTGGCGGGAAGCCGTTACGAACCCGCCGGTAGCCAAGAACGGCGGATGAACCAGCATACTGACAACTACATCACCACACAGTGCTCTAGCAAAAGCTGGACCTTTAGGATGCTTGCTGGCGTACATTTTCATGTCGTCGGTTGTGTGGGCCGTCAGCCAAAGTCTAGGGGAGATGTGAGTTTTCCTTTATCCCGTGAAGTCTTCCATGCTGGATTCTGATTTTGCCAATCTGATGGAAGGTCTTCATTCCTTCCGATTCGGGGCGGTGGAATTCCGCTCATGGTGAGTCGTTACGTTGATCGCTCCCTCGCCTTGTACGTGCTCCCATCAACGCTTTTCTTTGCGATGTTTCACTAATCATTGCTTAAAGTGCTCTCGGGGTATGTTATATCACATTCGTTTCCACTAAAGACAATTCTCAACCCTTTGGTGCAGTGGAACTACGTCTACGCCTACTTCATGCTGGTCTGTGCGGAAGTGACGGCAGCAGGAGTAAATCCTCTCTTCGGTCTCTCCCGTTTGCAACTTCTTATAGGTACCCGAGCAGATCGTCGTGGAATTCTGGACGTCTTCAGTAAACGTCGCTGTTTGGATCTCCATCTTCCTCGTCGTCATCACCCTACTCAACAGTTTGAGCGTCAGGTTCTACGGCGAGACCGAGTAAGCTCTTTGCAACTTTTCCCGCTCCTTGCCACTAACTCAGAATGTTTAGATCATACTTTGCCTCGTTGAAGATTATCCTCATCCTTGGATTGATTTTGTTGACTTTCATCACGATGGTGGGAGGTGGACCGTCTCACCATGCCTTTGGGTTTTCGAACTGGAACAAACCTTCTCCCATGGTGAACCCTCTTTGGCTTTTACCTGTTCAAGCTTTCGATTCTGACTCTTCAATATCTGATCAGAACGAATACATTGCCACTGGGGCGTGGGGTCGTTTTCTCGCATTCTGGTCAAGCATGATTTCTGCAGGGTTCTCGGTAAGGCCCTTCGTGAGTTTCAGCGCAACACCATTCACTGACTCTTACCTTTCTAAGTTCATCTTTGGGCCCGAGTTGATCACTGTCGCTAGCGGAGAGACTCAGAACCCCCGAAGGTAAATTTTCTCATCTGAACCCGGGTAGGCGCCCAACTTACTCTTGACCTACAGAAATATCCCCAAAGCGACCCGTCGATTCGTCTACCGTATCGTATTCTTCTACGTAGGAGGTATCCTCAGCATTGGTATCCTCGTTTCTTCCCAGAACCCTAGTCTCCTCAACGCAATCGCCAGTGGGACCTCCAGTGGTGCGGCTTCGCCTTTCGTGATTGGTATTCGCGAGCAAGGTATGCTGGCAGGGCTTTCTTAAGCTCTGGTTGGTACTGATACAGGATACGTCGCGTGCAGGCATCAAGGTCCTTCCGTCTATCGTCAATGCTGTCATCCTCACTTCCGCCTGGTCCTCTGGCAACTCCTTCATGTACGCGCAGACAGGCGCCTTTGGTAGAATTGCGGAAGGCTGACGTCTCTACATCAGGTATGCCGGAGCTCGGGTTTTACATGGCTTAGCGAAGGATCGCCATGCTCCTTCTTTCTTTGCTCGCACGCATCATGGTGGTTCGTGATAAAGTTTTCGCTTTCGTGCGACCACTCGCTAACTTGAAGATCAGTTCCTCTATACGCCGTTGGTTGTGCGGCGTTGATTGGATGCCTTTCGTACCTCAATGTCAGCAGTTCAGGAGCGAATGTGTTTACTTGGTTTCAGAACAGTTTGTCTCTTCGGGTCCTCTGCCGTAGCCAGCGTAATGACCTTGGTTCCCAAAACAGTTACCACCATCAGCGGTTTCTTGAGTTGGATCGTTGTTCTCATCACCCAGTGAGTCCTGAGTCGAATGCTAGGATACATCAGGTAAACATACTAACAACTTTTTCCCATTCAGCTTCCGCTTCCGAGCAGGCCTCAAAGCCCAAGGCGTTTCGATTTCCTCCCTCCCATTTCGTGCGAAGCTCTACCCCTACGCCCCAATCTACGCCTTGATCGTTGTGTCCGTCATAACCCTCACCAACGGATTCGCCGTTTTTACGAAGGGAAGATGGAGCACTTCCGACTTCGTCGCAGCGTATATTGGGTTCGTCTCATCCATGTCCTTTCTCGGGTTCAAGCGCTGACTCCAACGCTGCTGCCTGTTGCAGCCTCCCAATTTTCGCCTTCTTCTATCTCGGACATAAGATCGTCACTCGGTCTTGGGATTTTTACATCCCTGCACACCTCATCGACATCACCACTGGAAGAGCGGAGATTGATGAGGAGGAACGGTTGGATAGGCAAAATTTCGTGCCGCCGACTACCTTCAATGAGAAGTTTGTCGAGTGGCTGTTCTAAAGAAAGAGACGGGCTCTCGTAGTTATCTATGTGAATAATCAGTACTTTTTTGCAACGTTTGAGGAAGAAAAGGAGCGGCGATTGTGATGGGGCGAAAGCTGTGCGCCGCTTCAAGACTTGCCTAAGTTCCGTGGTGCAGCAGCGACTCTATTCCAACGTATTCCTTAGGACTTCTGTCAAAGTCTCGCACTCCCCCTCTAAGCCTTAAAACCTAACATAGGACCCTCCTTCCCCCTCCTATCAATCCTCAAAACGGTTTTACTGACCAAACTATAGATCGCCGTCGTGCCCATTTCCTCTCCCTCTCCTCTCCCTCTTTCGTCTCCATACCTCTTCAAATGAGCCTTCAGAGCATTCATACTGACCATCGGCTCCTTTTTCGGCGGCCCACTCCTTGGTGGAGAAGAAGGAAGCGAGGAAGGGAGCACTGGGTCACGGAGAGTCGTGAGCAGCGGTGGGAGCGGGGGGAGGGACGAGGATGATGGAGTGGGGGAGAGAG
>JASZXU010000384.1:0-23267 GCA_035521515.1 Phenoliferia sp. Uapishka_3 | reverse complement strand
CTGTGGGAGAGGGCAGGGGGGTGGTGCTATTGTTGTGATTGCTCGAAGGAGAACGGGTGGAAGGAGATGAGGATCGACGCTGATTCTTCGGTGATGAGAGGGTACTCGACGAAGAGTCGGAGCGATGACCTCCATTCGGCCGGTGGTCGGAATCTGACATTGCTCGGCCTTTTCCTTTTTCTTTGGAAGTAAACGAGCGCTGGGGACTGGCTGGAGCGCGAGGTTTGGGCTTTGGAGCAGTAAGAGCGAGTCGGCGTTGGTGCTTCGCGGCGAGATCGAGTGCTTCTTCTTGCCGTATTTCGATAATATGTTGAAGGGAGGACTGCATTCGCATTTTGCGTCAGTAAGCTTGCCAATGAATTCAAAAGAGCGAAAGTAAAAACCCACGTCCACTCTTTCATCTGGTACCCATCCGCCATTCTCGACACTTTGGCCTCTCGCAAAATCCGCCGCTGCCTCCCATTCTCCCAGCCTTGGCAGTACATGCAGACTCATGATATCATATAACCTCAACCAACTTCCCACCAACGCCCTTTTCGGATCGACCTCTTTCATGCTCGCACTCATGCCCGCCCCACTTTCTTGTTCGATGCCATAATCGCGCCAATCAAAGTCCTCCTTCGAAGTTTCCTCCCATACCACTTTATCGACCTGATCACTGGCGGAACCGAACCAAGCTTCTATAGCTGCCCTTCCTATGCGCGGTTCATCTAGCTTTAGTGCTGCGAGGGCGAGGGAAACGACGAGTGAGGGATGGAGGAAAGCTGCGTTGGGCGTTGCGAATATTTCCTCGTCTGGAGTGCCTGTTGCGGTCATGTCGTGCCACATATTGGTGAGAAGTTGCGGTGGGGGCAGGTTGGCGAGATGAGCGAGGGCTGTACATTCTGATGGGATTGAGGATGGCGAATCTGATGTTACTGTTGCCAGAAAAGTTACTCTCAAGATTCCGAGTTTCCGTTCCAAGTCGATTTGTGGGTTTGGAGCGTCGAGTTGTAGGGCTGTGAGCCAATCTGGAGTGGCGAGTGATTGCGCTTGTGGGATTGCGGAAAGTGAGTGGGCGACTGTGGCGTAATTTCGGATTACGAATGCTCGAGCTGCAGTTCGATACACTCCCCTCTGCGCTTCTAGAGTTGACATGGCGGCGGATGGTGACTGGGCGGAAGCAAGAGTAGCCGGCTGTCCGAGTGACCGGACAGCTTCACCTACGACCGCTTATACGACCCGCGACAGCCGCAAAACGCCTACGGAATGATAGCTCGTGTCGTGCGGCAGCGGATTGCAGCCAGAACAGCTCGTCAATTGAGCATCGCAGCTCACCTCGCCGCCCATCCCGCTTCGACCCCCACCAGCGCAGAGCAGATCACAATAAACGGCTGGGTCCGCTCCTGTCGCAAGCAAAAGAACATCTCCTTCGCAGTAATAAACGATGGCAGCAACGTTCAGGGCGTTCAAGCAGTTGTACCGAAAGGTATGGACACTGGGTAGGTACTCGCAGCTCCCGACTTTGCTTAGCTCGACTCATTCTTTCGCAAACAGCATCACAATCGGCTCAGCCGTCACCATGACAGGAAAATTGGTGGATAGTCCTGGCAAAGGTCAAGACAAGGAGTTCCAGGCAGAATGGGTTGAGATTGTGGGGGAGAGTGATGCAGAGGTCAGTCCGCTTAGACTCCCGCCTTCGGGCTCGAGGTAGCTGAAGAAGCGCGCTGACAACGTTTCGATGAAAGACCTACCCAATACCAAACACCAAGCAAGGAATCCCAGCGACTGTACTCAGGCGGAACGCTCACTTGCGGCCTCGCGCGTCGGCAGCTGCAGCGATGCTTCGTGCGAGAAGCGAGATGGCATGGGCAGCAAATAATCATCTTCGAGTGGGTACAGTTTCCTTCAAGCAAGTTAGGCTGGAACATGCTCACAGTTGTGCCGTTGCAGAGTGAAGGTCTCATCAACGTTCAAACTCCACTCATCACCTCTTCAGACTGCGAAGGTGCCGGCGAAGTATTCCGCGTCGAAGCAGGCGCAACTCCTCCTCCTCCCACAAGTCCCACATCTATCACCTCTGCGACTCCATCGACTCCATCACTTCCACCTCCTCCACCACGCTACTTGACCGTATCCTCTCAACTGCACCTCGAGGCTCTCGCCTCCTCCCTCTCCTCCGTCTATACCCTCTCCCCTTCCTTCCGAGCCGAAAACTCCGACACAGCACGACACCTCCAAGAATTCTGGATGTTGGAAGCTGAGATTTCTTTTCTTCCCGAATCTCAAGAGGAGGGATTAGAAGCGGTGATGAGCCTCGCCGAGCGACTCGTTAAATCTATTGCCGCTTCCCACGACGCTTCCCCTCATTCCGCCTACTTTTATGGACTCCACCCTGAACTCGAGCCGCAAATCAAGGCCACCGCATCCCCCGATTCTCCTTTTCCACGAATCACCTACGCAAAAGCCATCGAAATCCTTGCCGCTCACTCACTCGCCAACCCAACTTTCTTCACTTTCAAGCCTTCGTTGGGTCACTCCATACAAACAGAGCACGAAAAGTGGCTTGCAGACGAACACTTCGAATCCCCTCTCTTCGTCACCAACTACCCCGCTTCTCAAAAGCCATGGTATATGCTGCCCGACTCTAACGCCGGCAAAACGGTCGCCTGCTTCGACCTTCTCGTTCCTCGTCTCGGGGAGTTGATAGGCGGTTCACTGAGGGAACACCGAGAAAAGGAATTGAGGGCGAAAATGAAGGAACATGGAGTCAAAGCAGCGGAGTATGAGTGGTACCTTGATTTGAGGAAATATGGTACGACGAGACATGGTGGCTTTGGCATGGGCTGGGAAAGATTGGTGGCGTACTTGACGGGGATAGATAACGTGAGGGAGTGTATTGCGTTTCCGAGGGCGGCGGAGGGGAGTAGGTTTTGAGAGGAAACGCGCAAGACTGGTACGCCTAACGAAATCTGGGAGGTTTCGACTGATCACTTCGGTGATGAGTTGTTGAGATGAGTCTGGGGAGGGTAGGGGAGCGCAGGCGAGGTTGGGCTAGGAGAGTAGCTTTCGCGGTGAGACGACGTCGACAACCTTAGCCCGCCAGTACGCCGTCTCTCGGGGAGCCATCCATCTTCTCATTGCTCGACCTCCTGAGACATTTCAAGACTTCCATCGCGACGTTGGCGCTCCGTATGACGATTGGGGCAACGGTTGGTACAGTATCCGTCGCTCAAGCACTCGACACATCTCGACACGGTGGCTCGCATGCCTCCACCGCTCATCTGACCTACATATTTGACGTCAATGGGTACCAATAAGAATATGCAAGTATTTCAAACTCATGCTGTAAGCACCTCCTTTCAAAACGGGCGGGCCGGGCGCATTTATGATTTTGGTCTTCTTCAATGACGTCGCACGACATTTTTCAGGGCTAGATACCGGCTCGGCTAGGAGGAGCCTCGGCATCGTTTCCTGGAGGCCCTGCTGCTTCCCCTTCTTCCCTCCTCTGTCTCCACATATCACAGTTAGTTTGCCCTCTTCGTCTGGCGAAAACATTCCCGCGCGCGCGAGCCTCCCTACCTGTTTGACACCTGAACAGCATCTCGCGACGCGAACTCGGTGAGTTCCGCTCCGACTGGTCTCAATTTTGCACACTAATGCATCCGGGTCCGCGTGACTGACTTCAATTCCTTTACTCTCTTACTACAGCAACAATCATGTCCGGCACTCCACCTATGCGTGACCTACAAGACGACGAAAACACTCTTACCCGCCGCTCTCCCACATCGTCGGAGTCCGGCGATGGCGCCGACACGCCACCCAAGCATGGTAAGGAAGGTTCGATGCCGGCGCAGCATTTAAGAGAAGAAGCCTACCCGAATAAGCCCCAATCGGAATACCCTGAGAAGAAGCGAGGAGTCGTGGCGCAGAGAGTAAACGGCGGAGAGCAGATTCATATCTTGACGGAGCTTGAGTGAGTGTTTGATGCCGTCGGGATCTTGAAGGGGGTCAGCTGAATTTCGGGTACGATGAAGGTGCTACGACGAGTTGGGATTTTGTTATTCGTCTAGGAAGAAGTGGACCATTTTGAGTGTCATCTTCGCGATTCAGGTTCGTAGCCGTTCCATGTTGCCGCGGGAGGTCCTTCCATCCTGGCCCAATCTGAATCGTTTCTCCTATGCACAGGTATCGATGAATTTCAACACCTCTCTCTACTCCAACGGACTCGATGGAATCTCGTCGCATTTCGGCGTTTCCTTACAAGCCTCCCGAGTAGGAGCAGCTATCTTCCTCGTGCTTTACGGTTTCGGATGTGAAATCTTCGCACCTTTCTCCGAGGAAATCGGGAGGAAGCCAGTCCTTCAGATCTCGCTTTTCTTGGTCAACATTTGGAACCTTCCTGTCGTTCTGGCGCCGACTTTCGGATCGTTGATAGTAGCGCGAGGATTGGGAGGACTATGCTCTGCAGGAGGATCAGTAACGCTGGGAATGATTGGTATTTTTTTCGAGTTTCCTAAAACTCTGAGTTATCTGACGTACGATTTGCAGCGGATTTGTGGCAGCCGGATGACCAACAGTACGCTGTGGCGTTCATCGTCTTCAGTTCAGTTGGAGGATCCGTTTTGGGTCCTGTCGTTGGTGGTTTTGTTCAGTACAACCTCGTAAGCACTTTTGCAGATCGTCCGACATTATGCTGATTCTACTTTCTAATTACAGAGTCCCGAAAACGGATGGAAATGGTTGATTTGGATTCAGCTAATTTTCGGTGTCGCCGTACAACTTGCCCATCTTATTCTCGTCCCCGAAACCCGCACGACTATCATTCTGGACCGAATCGCCAAGCGCCGACGAGCGGCAGGGGAAACCAATGTTTATGGACCGAACGAAGTCAAAACCTTTAAGGAGCGTTTCTCTCCACGAGAGCTCGGTACCCTCATCCTTCGCCCATTCGTGCTCTTCCTTACGGAACCAATCGTTCTCACCCTTTCGCTGCTATCTGGCTTCAGTGATGCCGTGAGTCTTGAACAATGAGACAATCTACCCCAAACATTTTGTTGATTGTTCTTCCCACGCAGTTGGTCTTCATGTTCATTCAAGCCTTCTCTGTGAGTTGTTCACTCAGAGCTCACCAGAATATGATTTACTGGGCTCATCAACAACATTTGTAGCTCGTCTACTCCTCGTCCGCCATTGGACCTGGATGGGGTTTCAACACGTGGCAGCTGGCTTTGGCATTCTTGCCACTTTTGGTAGGATACGCTCTCGCCTACTTATCTTTCATCCCGGCCATTCGACGCAACATGAAAGAGCGCGAGGCGCACCCGACGTCGGAGCATGCTCAATTCGAGTCAAGGCTTTGGTGGCTACTGTATACTGTGCCATTCCTCCCAATCGGACTAATCGGATTCGCTTGGACGTGCTCCGGACCTCCACTTCCTTGGATAGCGTCAATGATTTTTTCTGCGATGATTGGTATTGCCAACTACTCAATCTACATGGCGACTATTGATTACGTATGTACAAGTGCACTATTACCATCGTCCCCTTACTGATATTTTGCTGTAGATGATCTGTGCATATGGACCTTACTCGGCGAGCGCAACAGGTGGAAACGGATGGTCCCGAGATTTCCTCGCTGGAGTTTTGACGTGAGGGATATACTTCCGCCGGAGTAAAACATCGGTGTGCTAAAGCTTCGTTGCCCCGTAGACTTCCCGCCACTCCCTTCTTCTCCAATATTGGACCGGATGGAAAGCACCTGCAAGTCAGTCTCCCTCTTCACTTCTTAAAAGTTTGCTTTCCAGACTAACACCTACCCCGACTCAGTATGCCACTACGATTCTATTCTGCATTGTATGTTTCACCCTTCAGGCTATTCTGCTCCAACTGACTTTACACTCTTGCCAGTCATGCCTACTAGTCGTCGCCGTGTACATTATCTATTGGAAGGGACCGACCATGCGCAAGCGATCCAAGTTCGCTCAGCACCTCTCCGAGCAGAGGCAGGAAGACTCTCGCGGCAACGAAAAGAAAGCGAGTGGAAAAGAGAAGCGATTCGAAAACGTCGAGCTGAACGCTTCGCACGACTCTTAAAATGTAGCCTTAGCTTGATTCTATATATAGATAATATTATGCAAGTGAAAGCACTATACAGTATACATAATAACTTACTAATTAGTGGCGCGGAGAATGTCGTCTTTGAGGCTGGTGTTGGTGACTGCCTAAAGGACACTCGGCGAATGCTTCGTCAGCCCGATTGAAAACGCTGAAGCGGTAACGGCAAATCAAATCTAAAACAGCGCTGAACGATTGATTGTGACCGAAGAACGCTCTGTGCCAGCCACCATCTTAATCGTTGCGATATGACAGCGAGACGGGGCCCTTTACTCACAGAGAAGAGCAATGGCTAGGAGAACAGGTGGCAACCTTGTCATCTCATGTGGCATGTGGCTTCAGGGAACAAAAAAGGGTCATTGCATAGTGATATTTCGGTAAGAGAAAGAATTCCAGTGCGTGCTCAAACCGTGTATCGTCCGGGTGCCGTACCAGGATTTCGCTGTTCAGCCTGATGAATGGTTAATAGTAGTCAGCGATGATGCAGACGGAAGAACACCATCGAGGAAACTCACTTCGAGAGCCATCGTTGCGCCTTCAATGAGCGACCTCTTGATCTCGGAAATTGCGTGCTTGACCTGGGAAAGTGAAGGTAATCAGCATGGCATAGCGCGTTCAAGAGGCCCACAACGCACCCTGAATTCTTCATTAGACTCGATGAGCAAGTGCAGTTTCGGGAGCTCGTCAGGTCCGGGTTCCTTTCCAGGCTCATAAAAGACACCCTTGTTAGTGATAGAGGCTCCGGTACTCTCGACAAGCTGCGAGTGAGTGGGCGGTCAGCATAACGGAGGTTTACTCTTGAAGCGTCTGCGCACCTGAACCATCGTTTCCTTGTTCGTGACCTTCCAGCGGGCCTTCTGTGGGTAGTCGTTGATGTAGATGATCGCCTATATGGAAAGAAGAGTCGGCAACGGAATAGCGGTTTGTGGAATTGAATGCTGAGCTTACATGGAAATCGGTGGCGTCGGGATCACGTCGACGTGCCGAATCTGTGGACAGATCATTCTCACTAGCACGACCGGCCGCCTTGGCCTTGAGCATCGCGTTGAAATTGGCAATAACCGACTGAGCTTTCGCCACACCGGCAGGTTTGCTGAGAAGGGCGGTGGTCAGTATTGGCTCGGGGACAATGAGAGGTCGAAGGCTCACCCGGCAGCAATGGCAGCAGCTTCGGCCGCCTTCATGGCAGCAAGAGAAGCAGCATCCACTGTCTTGTCTGCAGTCGAGATAGCTCCAGATCCTCTCTTCGACGTGTCCGGCGCCGGACCGCGCTTGATCTCTATCTCCATGTCGGCGACCTTCGAAGCCGAGTCGGCAGCCTCCTCAACAGCTGAAGGAGTAGGTTTCTTGTCCGCTCCGCCAGTCTCTTCAGAGAACATGGCGTGTTGAGCACGAGTTTGAGCGTCTCGTCCGTCGGCAAGCGATTCGAGTCCTTTTCCACCGAACCCTCCCGAAGCGGCTGAGGCTTTCCCCTCTTTGACTTTTTCGGCAAAAGCTGTAGGAGCAAGACAAGCGGAGCTCCATAAGAGCTCTCGAGAAAAAGGATAGACGAGGGCGGAGACGTACCTTCAGCCATTGCCTTGAGCTCATCGGGCACATTAGCCGAGGATGCCGTGAGCGCCTTGAAGATGTCGAGCGCGTACCTGTCCTGGTCGGGTGTGACAAAGGTAACGCAGGTTCCCTTATTTCCAGCACGGCCCGTACGACCGGCTCGGTGGACGTAATCTGTGTGCGTTTCGAGAGATTTTAGCAATGCGGGTCATCAACATTTGCTGCAAGTTCTGACGCACCTTCCATATGATTCGGAGCATCATATTGTACGACCAATTTGAGCTGCTTCACGTCGAGACCACGTGCAGCGACCGACGTCGCAATGACAACAGGAATAATACCAGACTTGAAGTCCGCAATCGCCTGATCTCGATCGACTTGTTCCATACCTCCATGGAGTGACATGCAAGCGTAGTTTTTCTTCAAAAGCTCCTGAAGAAGCTTGTCGGCCGAATCCTGACGCTCGACGAAAATGAGGGCGCGAGCATCAGCATCGTCGTTCGAGAGACGACCGAGAAGCTCGAGCAGGCGATTGAATTTTGTCTCTTCTGCTCGGACTTCGACAATTTGGTCGATTTCGGGCGCGACGATTGAACGTCCACCGACAGTGATCTCGAGAGGACGACGAAGAATCTTGCGAGCAAGGGCTTCCATCTGACGCGGGAAAGTTGCGGAGAAGAGGACTGTTTGACGGTCTGGGCGGATTTGGTTGATGATCTTCATCACCTGGGAAATATAAAAGAGTGAGTGAATAATCATCGCTTAGAGAAGAACATCTGCTAACCTGCGGTTCAAAACCCATGTCGAACATGCGGTCGGCTTCGTCAAGGACAAGGTAGGTAATGCGCTGCATGTTGATGATACGACCGGAATTCGTAGTCAGCAGCTCAATCATTCGTCCGGGAGTGCAGACAACGAGCTCTGAGCCTCGCTTCATGTCGGCGATATTGTCTTTCAGTGGCGTTCCTCCGTACGCGACTGAGGCCTGCGAAGATAGCATCAGCTCGACGTACAGTTTGCGGGAAGTCATACGGAGAAGAAAAACTTACCCTGAGACCAAGAGCTTTCAAGAATGGCTTGCACTCGCGATGGATCTGGGTGGCGAGCTCACGCGTGGGAGTCATGATCATAGCGATAGGGCCCTCGAGAGTTTTGATGGGCCGCTGATCCTTGATGTGACGGAACATTGGTAGAAGAAAGGCGATAGTCTTTCCTGACCCAGTCTTGGCGACACCAATAATGTCACGACCGGACATAATGGCTGGGATGGCCTGAGCTTGAATCGATGTTGGGGCAGCATACTCGAGTCCTCTGATGACCTCGATACTATCGACGAGAGGCAAAATTAGTCCGCGGTTGAAACCCTGGGTGGAAAGGTGCGCACCAAGGAGCAGGCAAGCCACAGTAGCTCCATTTAGAAACAGGTTTTGGTGGGTCGGCGCCTCGAACTTTGATGCCGTCCATCTCGATTCGCATCTCCTCGACTTGTTCAGGCGTTAGTTCTTCGACTTCTGGGGGCGCGTGATAGAAGGCCTTCCGGAATGGCTCGTAGTTGATCTTGGAATGATCGACTCCGTGGAGTTCTCGTCCTCGTTTGACTTTTTTCGCCGCGATGCTGACGATCAAGATATTGTTAGTCATCTTCATCGCTTCCTAAAGGAAACAAAGATCTTACGCAAGAATTTCTGCAGCGCTCATACCGACTTTCTCCATCTCATCCCCACTGTCCGGGGTCTCCTCTTCTTCCTCCTCCGCACCTTCAGCATCCACCAGCGGCTTCCGTCCCTTTGCCGCCATAAGTTTCGCCTTATCATCCTTATCAACGTTTTTCACCTGCTTCTGGACATTGTTCATGAAAGCCTCCAGTTCGTCCTCCTCCTCTTCCTCTTCGACCTCCATCGCGTTCGGCTTGATTTCCGCTTCGCTCTCCTCGGTTTTGACGTCCGTCATTTCCACGTCCACTCTGCCTTCTCGACCACCTTCCCTAGCCGCGTAGACGACACCGCCTTCAAGATCCTCATCGTCGTCTCCATCATCTCCCGCCTCGACGGTCATGTCGACCTCCCCTTCAATCTTGACCATCTGGATTCCACGCTCTTCCACATCTTCCCCGAGTGCCATAAGTGAAGTCTTTAGTCCACTGGGACGGAATGCGGAAGTCGTAGTAGAAGAAGATGTGAATGAGAAGGACGGTTTGGCGGGGAGCGAGGAAGAGGGAGGGGCGAGGGTGCTCGAAGTGGATGCTGGGGCAAGACGGTTAGAGATGGCGGCTGCGGCTGCTAGGGCTCGAGCTGCTGGGTCGGAAGCGGAGAGGTGCACAGCTGGTTGCACGATGGGTTGAGAAGTGGCCGGCTTGGATGGTAGGCCTGGACAATAACTTCACGAGTTAGCTTCACCAGGCTCTGTGCGGAAATATAAGGGCTTACCGGAAACCTTCGGCGTCGAGGTGGAGATCGGTTTTGAGGGAAGAGAGGCCTTCAACGGGCCTGGAGCTGCTACTGACTTCGGCGCAGGTACGACTGGTGGGGCAGCCGCCACCGCCTTTTCTGCCGCCTCCTTGGCTTTCTTTGCTTTCCAGGCTTCTAGCTTTTCCCTCTTGACCCTCAGCTTCTCCTCCTCCTCTCTCGCCTTGGTGTCCACTAGTGGAGAGCCCGGTGCGGAAACGACTGGGCCTGGTGGAGGCGCGGAGAAAGTGGAGACAAAGGCTGACTTTGCTGAACGAAGAGGAGAGGCGACGGCTGCTGGGAGAGGGGATCTGTCGTAGTCACGCTTCTCTGGCGAGCGAGATCGACCGTTGTCTGAGCGGTGGCGCGGTGATTCGTTGTCTCTTGTTCGACTTGAGCGGTGGTCATCCCTTAAGTTGCGCTCGCGAGAACGAGAACGATGTCGAGGTCGACTGTCCCGGTCTCTGTCCCTTTCTCTCTCCCGCTCCCTTTCTCTGTCTCTGTCCCTGTCCCTGCTCCGACTGCGTTCGTCCCTTCTTGAAGAAGAGCGGTGCGAGTCATCGTCGTACCGTCTTGAAGACGTGTGACCTCTGCTACGGTCCTTCTCCCGTTCAGATTCTGGCTCCCGTCGCCTGCTATCACGGTCCCTATCTCTTTCTCTGTCCCGCTCCCTATCCTCCCGAGCGTAGTCACGGTCGCGGGTACTTTCCCTGCCGCTCTCACGCCGCCTCGAGTCGCGTTTTGGTGACCGGTCGTCGTCTGGGCGTGGTGAGCGTTCGTCGTGCCGCCTTCGCTTTGAAGTCGGACCGGGCGAAGGTGAACGAGCCATTTTGTGGAGTTTGAGAGCGCAACGACCTAGCGCGATCAAAGGTCCAAGTAGCGATGAGTTTGAAAAACAGTTTTTGAAATTAAACTTCAACTGCGGTATCGCTGACTCCGCGGATTCGCTCTTTCACTTTGGCACGCCTGCCACACCTCAACAAAGCCAACTGTTTGTGTACCAGATGCTCGATCAGGAACTTCCGCTTGACCTGGTCAATGAACGCCTTCCAACAAACCTCAGGCCGTGCCCGCCGCCGCAACCCAATCCACTCCCGTCGTTCTGGACTTCAAACTACTCGGGGCATCTCAAGAATGCTAATTCCACTACACCTCTCCCCAAAGAAGATGTCGATATTGTTATCATCGGGAGTGGTCTCACTGGCTCATGTGTAGCCGCTCACCTCGTCGACGGCTGGCTCGAACAGCGGAAACGCTTAGCTTTGGGTGAGGATGCCGTTGGAGAGAAGGGGCTGAGTATCGTCGTACTCGATGCAAGGGAGTTCTGTTCAGGCGCGACTGGTAAGTGCCACCTTCGCCTACGCCGCAACTCACGGCCGAGCGCTGACCCACCCTACCCGAAGGTCGGAACGGCGGGCACCTGACACCTGCACCCCGCTTCAACTTCAAATCAATATCTGAAGCTTCCTCTGTCGATGATGCCAAAAGGAGCGTGGAATTGGAAGACCGTGCGGCTGCGTGGGTTATAGAAACTTGCGTCGCGGAGAACTGGGAAGACGACGTTGATCTCGTACAAGGCGGATGTGTGGGCCTGTTTCGCTGCGAGCGTTAGCCACGCTACACTCACTCAGCCTGATTTATTTTCCACAGGTCCGCTTTTTCAAAGACCAGGCGAGGGAGGACGCCGTTCGAGTGCAACTCAATGCTGCAAAGGCGGCTGGTGTGGATATTCTTGCCTGCACCTGGCTATCTGCGGATGAAGCTCTGAGGGTCAGAATCCTCTCCTCCTGGAGAGGAAGATGTAAACTAAGCGGGACTTGCGCTTTCAGGATTACGGCGCCACTACCCACTCTGCCCTGCGAATACCCGGCAACAATCTTTTCCCGCTGAAATTTGTTTCAAAGATCTTCACCCGAGCGCAGGAAAGGTGTTCAGGAACAGGCCTCTCGCTTGATCTCTTCACTTCCGCTATGGTCAACTCCATCACTCCTAGTAAATCTCGCACCTCCTCCAGATCCTCCTCCACCGCCGCCAGATGGACTGTCAAAACCTCCCGAGGCAACATCTCCGCGTGCGTATCCAATACCCCTCTTTCAACATATATCTCATCAAATCCACATCTCCAGGCACCGCATCGTACATGCCACAAACGCCTACGCCTCCCACCTCCTCCCCTCTCTCGCCTCCGGTCCTCACTGCATCGTCCCCACACGCGGCCAAGTCATCGCCGTCACCCCATCACCGTCGTCAAATCCTCGCTGGACTTCTGCGTTTTCTGCCTCAGAGTCGTTTGAGTATTTTTTTCAGCGGAAGAATGGTGGACCAGTCATTTTGGGTGGAGGGCGAGCTTTTGCTGGTCCGAGGTTCGAGTATGGGATTGTTGATGATGGGAAGGTTAGTAAGGTGGTGGGTGGTGCGCTGAGAGAATATTTGGGAGACCAATTTCCGAAGTGGTTTGGAGAGGAGGAGGGGAAATTCGGGATGGAGTGGACGGGAATTATGGGGTAAGTATATATGTACCGAGCTCAATTCCCTTCGCCCACTGATCCTTCGTTGGACTCGCATTTAGCTATCGAGTATCTGGAGAGCCGCTGGTGAGCTCGGCAGACCTTTTCAAATTCTTATTGCGAGCTCTAACCTCTGTGCCCAGGTCGGCAAGGTGTTCGTAAATGGAAAGAGCTTGGAGGGTCAATACCTATCAGCAGGTTACAGCGGTCACGGAATGACACGAGCTCCAGCTTGGTTCGTCTTTCATTTCCACCTCCTTTCAACATCTTCCACCGCACTGATGCCGGCGTCGACAGTGCAGAAGTCATTGCGAGTATGCTGCTGGCGGATATTACACGGGAAGAGTTTACCATGCCTCCTTGGTTCCCATCACACTATCTTTCGACTTCCGAGTCTTCGATTAATGAAGGAGAGATGACCAGCTGGTGCGCTGTCGCTTGAAGATGCGCGCAGGTTGTTTTAAGTTGAATCTTTGACTTGGAGCAGAGGCGCCCTTGAGCTTCATTCTAGCCGGTCAATGATAACAAACCTCCTTATAAAACAAGACTCCTGGTCTGGTCTCACCGCACCGGTCTGGATCTTTTCATCATTTTCTTGAGAATCGCACGGGGCGATGTTCGTACTTTTTCGCTGATGGTCTTGTCCCAAGACCAATCTGGAAATGTCAGCATCTATTTCCCTCGCAGTTGCGGCGCTGGGCTGACAAAGGGTCGTGCTTACAGCTCGGAGACGGACATGTACTCGGACTTGGAGACGACTGCTAAGATGCGTCTCAGCTTGCCGGTTCTATTCTTCGCTCTCCCCTTTGATTCACTCGCCTTGCAAATGTCTGACACACTCTTCACCCCGATCCAAGTTGGCGACATCCATCTCGGCCACCGCATCGTCCTCGCACCGCTCACTCGCCTTCGAGCCGATCCTTCTTCTCACATTCCGAGTGGTTCGCTCATTTCTATTTGCTTTGTAGACTTCCGCTCAGATAACTTTCAGCTAAAACAACTTCCATGATCCAGACCTCATGCTCGAATACTACACACAGCGAGCTTCTCCCGGTGGACTCCTTATCACCGAAGGCACATTTATCTCGCCTGCCGCCGGCGGTCTACTCACTAATCCTGGCATCTACACACCTGCCCAAATTGAAAAATGGGCTGAGATTGTCCGGAGCGTGCATGCCAAAGGTGGAAAGATGGTGATGCAAATTTACGCGATGGGCAGAGCAGCTAATCCTCTGGTGTTGGAAAAAGAAGAGGGAGGACCTTTTGAGGTTGGCGGGCCGAGTGCGCTAGCTTTCGAGGGTGGAGCTTTACCAAAGGAGTTGAGCGTGGAAGAGATTCAACAGCTCGTGAGGGACCATGCAGAGGCGGCGAAAAATTTCGTGACGGGCGCTGGTGGGGACGGAGTGGAGTTTCACTTGGGAAATGGATGTGAGTTATGAATTTCTCTGCAAAGGCCGAAACCAATCTAAGGCATTGAATGAATGAATGAATGCTGTGAATGAGGACAGATCTTTCCGACGAATTCCTACAATTAAACTCGAACAAGCGCCTGGATCAGTACGGCGGTTCAGTCGTCAACCGCACTCGTTTTGCGCTCGAAACGCTTTCTGCTGTTGCAGTTGCCGTCGGAGAGGGTAAGGTTGGCTTCCGAATCACTCCCTTTTCTACGTTTCAAGGTGAGTGCCTTTCGAGTTCACGAACGTTAAAAGTGTACTCACGATTACGACCAGATATGAAGATGTCTCAGAAAGACATCGAGGAGACTTTCGGGTATCTTGTTAGGGAGGCCAAAAGTCGCCACCCGGGTTTGGCGTACTTACACTTGGTTGAGCCCCGAGTCGCTGGAGCGGAAGACCGCAAGGTGGATCAAGGCGAGTCACTTGACTTCTTGGTCAGTAGTTATGGATCCTATGAGACCTCTTGAGAGTACCGCTGATCCCCAGATATGCCAGCACGATATCTGGGCTCCAAAAGTTGTACTTGTCGCAGGAGGTCTCACCCCTGCCAGTGCGAAGGCGCTCACTGTGGCAAGAGAAAACGTCGTTGCTGTGTTTGGCCGCAGCTTTCTTGCTACAGTGAGACTCCTTGAGTTTATCTCAGATGACCAGCTGCTGAGTCGAAAGTGACAGCCCGACTTGCCAGCTCGCATCAGGAATGGAGTGCCACTCTCGAAGTGGGATCGAGCAACGTTCTACACCTCTGGCCCGGAAGGTAAGCTGTCAGTAATTTAAACGTTCAATTGAGCTTTCTGACGCTTTCACATCGAAGGCTACACTGATTATCCAACAGCAACTTGAGCCTGATCAAACTGTCACGAAGATGATGTCTAAACACATTGGGAAATCACTCGAGGACGGCAGAGGATCCGAAAATTGAAAAACAAAGCATTTATACAACGCATATTGGCCTACATGATACAAATGAAAGTCTGACCGTGGCAGGAAACATATCTTTGCCAAACAGACGTCGTAGAAAAGGTCGCTGAGCTTGGAAGTAGTCTAGGGCTCTGGGCCTCGCGCAATTGGGGTGAGAGGAGCTGCGAGTCAACAAATATTCAGAAGCTGAGAGAAGTGTTTGTGAGTCAGTATCAAGGCTGACGGCTATTCCCTTAGGAGAAGAGTGAGTCGGACACAGCGGATAATAACCCCAGACTAGTAGACGTAACAGTTCGTGCCTCTGCAGGCCTCTGCCGATTCAAACCAGGCTGAGACCGCAGCTGACTTACATACTAGAAGCACTGCAGAATTCCGACTCATCACTGGGACTTTGGTAGTAAGGTTCAGAGAAATCAACGTTAGTGGCGGATGAGGAGAAGACAGGACCGAGGCGGTGCTCCGGAGATCCCACGATCCTTGACCCCTGTAAATTTTTGGTGGTGAACCGCACGTGCGAAAGGGCTTCCCTCGAACAGCTTTTTCGCACATGACAACCGTTGACAACCTCAACTTCGACCTCAAGGCATCTGCACGTTAATTCTTGCGACAATCCTAAACGGTCTCATGTCTGGTACTAGTGACTGGGCCGATGGTTACAAGTCTCCACACATACTACTTCAAGAAGGACTTCTCGAGCGCGAGGACTGCTTCAAACTGCTTCGCAACCGTATACACGCTTGGAAGCAATGGCACCCTGACCCTGCCACTTCCATAATCCCACTCACTCGACACAGCTGCCTTCAACCCACTCACTCCCAACTTGCTCATACTCCAATCCGCGTCGCTCACAACATCTTGCAACTCCTTCGCCCCCGCGACGTCTCCAGCTTCCCACCGCTTCATCAACTCGACATGCACAGCCGGCACAAAGTTGACAAGCGCTCCGATCGTTCCACTGCTCCCCCCGACGAGCCCGTGTAGGAGGAACTCGCTCTTTCCGCCGAGGCAGGCGAACGACGAGGAAGGGACAGCGTGCGAGACGCGGTGCAGCTTGCCCAGGTTTCCGCAGGTAAGTTTGCAGCCGACAATGTTGGGGTGGGCAGCGAGAGCAATGATCGTGTCGGAGTCGATATCAATGCCGGACGTTACGAGAGGGAAGTTGTAAAGAAGGATGGGAATTGGGGATTTGTCGGCGACGTGGGTGAAGAAGGCTGTGAGGTTTGGCTTGCCCATAGCTCCAGGCCAGTAACTGGGAGGAAGGACGAGGGCGTGGGTGGCTCCTGCTGTTGCCGCTTCTTCGCAAAGGACGACTGTCTCCCGAGCTGAGGACACGCCCGTGCCCGCAATAATCGGCATATGTGGGAAGCCGGCTTCGGTGAGGGAAGTCCGAATGGCGGAAATAACGGCAGAACGTTCCGAATGGTCGAGGTGGGGCGCTTCACCGTTCGAGCCGTGGACAACGAGTCCCGTTACGCCAGACTTCGCAAGGCGAACGGCGTGCTTCTTGATGGTTGCGAGATCCAAACTCTCGTCCTCGTTGAAGAAGGACAAACAAGGAGCGTAGATTCCCTTGGGTGGTGGTGCTGGACTCATGCTGGTGCAAACTAGAAGTCAATGATATCAGCCGCGACGACAGCGACTTGGTTCGTTCGAACTGAACTAACAAAGGTGTTTCTTGTTTGAGGTTGTGGAGAGTGTGTCAGATATTGAATGAGAGGAAAGAGAAAGAAGGGAGTTTTGGAGAGTTGAGTTGGTATCTTAATTTTAATTACCGACGGCGCGCCTTTAAACGACCGAGTAGATTGCCGCTCT
This sequence comes from Phenoliferia sp. Uapishka_3, assembly GCA_035521515.1. NCBI lineage: Eukaryota > Fungi > Basidiomycota > Microbotryomycetes > Kriegeriales > Kriegeriaceae > Phenoliferia > Phenoliferia sp. Uapishka_3. The sequence goes on along the minus strand of JASZXU010000384.1, from coordinate 6,482 downwards.
GAGTCGCGCCAATGCCTCTTGCCTTTTCTTCTCCCCAAACCCTCAACAACACTACCAACTATCAGCAGCATGTCTACTCAGCAACCACAGATTGGATGGGTAAGAATCTCACACCCTCGAGACGCTGTTACGACTGCTCACCTTCGCATCCACAGATTGGGCTCGGAAACATGGGCCTCGCCATGGCTACCAACCTTCAAAAGCACCTGGCATCCCGTTCCCTCCCACCACTACTCTTCACCAACCGGACTCTGTCACGCGGTGACCCCCTCAAAGCTCTCGGCGCGAGCGCCTCCTCTAGCCCCACCGACATCTTCTCCAAATGCGACCTCATCTTCAGCTGCATTTCCGATGACGAAGCAGTCGAATCGACCTACTCCACCATTCTTTCCTCCCTCTCCCCAGCCGAGCTCGCTGGAAAATTCGTATTCGAAATGACAACTATACACCCCGACACTTCCTGTCGCGTTTCCGCCTCACTCGCGGAATCCGGCGTTACCTTCCTTTCCGTTCCCGTTTTCGGAGCTACCGTCGCCGCACAAAATTCACAACTTATTCTTCTCCTATCTGGACCACCCACTGCGATTTCCGCCATCCTACCTTTCGCAGACGGTGTGCTAGGTCGCATGCACATGAATCTAGGCGCCTCAGTCCGTACCGCACCTCTCCTCAAACTATCAGGGAACGCCATCCTACTTTCCCTCGTAGAAGTTTTGTCGGAAGCTTACGCTGTCGCCGATAAATCGGGACTGGGATCGGCGCCGCTTTCGGCTTTTGTGGAACAAATGTTTGGTGGCGTGATGCAGCAGTATTCGGAAAGGATCACGAAAGGCTTGTACGCGCCACCTGAGGGCGTGAAACCAAGTTTCGCAGTAGAATTGGCGCTCAAGGATGGGAAGCATGCTCAGGTTAGTTGTTCTTGGATCAGATGGTGAACTTCTCGTGACTGACTTTTTCAATTGCAAATTAAAGGGCGTCGCAAGACAGGCTGGAGCGGAGACACCTACCCTGGATGCCGCCTTGAAAAATTTGAAGGAGGCGAGAGAGAGTCGACCTGGAGAGCTCGACTCCACATCAATGTATGGTACCCTTCGGGTGAAGGCGGGATTGCCATTCTACTCAGATGCTGTTTCAAAGCGGGCTGATCAGTAGTAGTTTGTCTGAAAGCACGAGATTCGTCAAAAACTCTTAACGTAGGAGAGAGAAGCTGTGGACACCAGAGCGCAACCGCCGAAGTTCCTCCTGCAGGGTTGATGTTGCTCTCGGCCGTCGCACCAGCGATTCTGCGTCAGAAAGAAAAAAGCTTTGCACACAGATGACTGAACATTATGAACCCAAAAAGTGCGAGATTAAGTATAGGATATTTGAACATGATGGTAGGTCGTTATTTAGATTCAAGGTGATGGAGTATGAACAGCGTGATCTTTGTTGGAAGCGATGGCCCTGTAAGTTTGGTTGGGAGTCAGTCGAAGCTCAGAGATGACCACAAAGTTGGGAGAGGCTTACCGGTACAGACTTGTTTTGGTAAAGGCGTAGTCGGGGCCCAATTCGAGGAAGCGATGTCGCATTAGCTGGTCAGCACGAGGCCTATTATCCGGCTCCCTGCAATGGCCAAAAAAGTCAGCAGGTCGCCTCGAAACGTTTAAGAGCTACACGTACGGTTGGAAACAAGCATTGAAAAATGCCTTGGCGAGATCAGATAAAATGACATCTTCGGGGACCGGAGGTGCGAGACGTTCTGCTCCAAGCTGCGACAAAATTCAAAGAAATTACTTTCCATAGGTAGCGACCCAGGAAGACAAAGCGAACCTTGAACATGGCTTCGAACATCTCTTTCTGATCCCAAGGCCGTCGACCTGCGAACATTTCGAGGCACAAGCAGCCGAGACTCCAGATGTCTGCCTTCGCAGAGTAACCACGCTGATCATTCTTGATGACTGTAGAAACTACATCAGCGAAAAGGTGACGATTTTGACGGCGATTGAAACCCACCTTCAGGAGCCATCCAGAAAATCGAGCCTTGCATCGACATGTTAGCGTCGTTATTGTAGATGTCCTCTGCAAGCGAATCATCAAATGTCAGTTGCGATGCCAGAGTAAAGACATTGACATGAAAACGAACGGCTCTTTTTAGATGTTCCAAAGTCTGAGATCTTGCAGACACCGTCTTGATCGCAAAGAATGTTATCGCCCTTAAGATCGCGATGAAGAATACCGAGGTTGTGGAGGTACTGAAGGCCGGTCAGAATCTGGAAAGTAAAGTGCACAATAACATCCTCGGGGAACTACCAATTTGATCGAAAGTCAGCAAACGCATGATTGACCCGCGTCAACCAAACCTACCTTCCCATGCGTTCGAATCATTCGACCGACGGAGCCTCCCGGAACATACTCGAGGAAAATTGAAAGGTGTTCAGGTGTCTCCTCCATACCTATCATCTACAAGTCAGTTTCACCGGTCGCACACTTCATTAAAGCATCTAATGAAGCAACTTACCCAAGTACTCGACGATATTGTCATGAGAAAGGTCCTTCAAAAGCTCAATCTCGGCCTTGAGTGAGGCAACCATTCCCTGCTGACGAGCATCTTCCTTGTCACTAGCCGTTTTGGGCAACTCGACTTGCTTGACCGCGATTGCTTCTCCAGCGGTCACGTTGAACGCGATGTAAACCTTTCCGTAGCTTCCTCGACCGATAAGTTCTCCCTTGATCCACTTGAACGAGACTGCGAGAGAAGCGAGACACAAGGATCAGTATCGCAATTCCACCCACTTTCTCAATCCTCGTCACTCACAGTTCGCAGGATCCTCATCAGCCGCCTCAGGAATCGCATCGACATCCATGTGCTTCATCTGAGCCGGCGTGACCTCCTCCAGCCTACTCCCAAACAACTTCGTACTCTTCCTTCTCATCACATTCGCCGAAGTCATCCCACTAGGTTGTTTCTCCCTAGCGCTCGCCTTCAGCATATTCCTCTTCCTATCCCCGGCGACAACCCGAATGGATTTCTTGTACCCCAATCCAGTCGCTCCACGTTTCAATGGCGCAGGAGTAGGTTGTGTATCTTTTGCTGGGGACGTCGTTGGGGAAGGCGTAGCTGGTGTAGGAACAGGCGCGTCGAACACTTCCTTGTCCAACTCATGCTTTGGGAAAAAGACCTCGAGGTTCTCAAGCACGTCTTCAACTTTTGGCCTAAAGGCCCAGTCTTTGACTTCCCGATCCGCGAACGAACCACGACGAACGATGGGCGATTCGTCGGAAGGAGTCTTCGTAGGTTGACGACGCGAAGTAGAGCTGGGGAAAGAGCGACGTAGATGTCCACCTGAGCGCTCGCTGTCAGCTGATTTGACATCAGTCGAGGAGCTGGGAGCGTCGGGTAGTCCAGATGATGCTCGAGACGAAGGGTCGATCGTGAGTCGCGGGAGTGTAGGTCGTCGCTCGAAAGCGGGCGATCGACTGACTGGCTGGTCGACGAGTGTGAAGCCGATGGGAGAGCTTTGTGCAATAGGGCTCAGCGGTGTGCGACTGGGTCCGAAGCCAGGTAGATACGTCGCCGATTCTTCCTCGTCGTCATCATCCTCGTCATACGGCGAGAATTGAGGCATTGGTGGCGTAGAAAGCTCGGGTGTCGTAGGTACCGAACTCGCGGCGGAAACCGACCTTAAGGAGGCAGCAGCCTTGAGAGTCCCCGTCTCTTCCGAAGTAAGGGTGCTCTCGCCATCCGCGTCTCCTTCGAACGCTTTGCTCATGAGCGTTGCCCAGTGGTCGTGCTCGCTGCCATTGACAGTGACATCCGACTCTTGTCGACCTGGAAGCGGGATAGGAACCAGAGAAGGGGACTGCTGTAAGGCTGTCTTCCGGGCCCACTCACCCGCCGACATTTGCGGCGCAACGTGAACTGACACTGGGGTGATAGGTCCACTCGCCGAAGTCGAACTCCTCGCTGAGGCGGATGAAGGCGGCGAGTTGTACATCGGCGGGTCGTCTTGTAGACCATCATAAGCGCTCGCTTCTTGCGTTGTTGTTGGTGGTGGCGGTGCGTGTTGTCCTCGCTTCCAGCCCGACGAGCCCGACGAAGATCCCGAATCCCTCTCGATCGCTCCAGGTTGTAGACTTCTCGGAACCTGAACTTCCTCGCGACTCTCCCTCCTATCTCTGGAGCCTTCCGAATTTCTCTTTATTCCCGCTCCAGCACTCGGATCCCTCCTCGGCGTAGCCTCAACTCCGTACGCCGACGAATTCGAATTTGGAAGCGACCTCCGCATCTCTTCGACACCCCAACTGGGATCATTCGAAGCCATATGAATCGCTGTCGGTGGGGGCGCGTTTTGGTTGAAAGTCGGTGAAGTAGGCGAATAGCTCTCTCGATGCGGATGCACGACGAGCGGTCTTGAATGCGGCAAGTGTTGTAAGATCTCTCCAGGGTGTAAAGGAATCTTACCCGAAAGATCAGGAGCGAGAGGAGGAGCGGTTGGGAAGCGTGAGGATTGGCCGTGAGATCGATCCTGTGTATGAGGACTCCTCATTGTCGCTGTATCTGTCGCCCCTCGTCTCATAAGCGGCGGACCTGGCGAGCCATTCGATTGCTGCTGTTGTGGCTGCCATCCTCCATGAGGTGACTGAGCGGTCGTTGGAGAAGAGAAAGCCCCACTCGAAGTAGACGGTCTCGCGCTCTTGAGAGGTAACGCGTGCTTCCCGACAGGAAGGGAAGTCGTCGAGGATGGACCAGCTGGCCTCATGACACTGATATCGAATCTGTAAGGCTGCTCCCTCGAAGAGTTGACAGGGTGCTGAGACTGAGGCTGGATCGGTGGTGGGGGAGCTTGTCTCGGTTGCGATGGGCCTCTCGAGTGCGCGCCATACTGAGGTTGCGGAGGGACTTGAGTAGGATACTGCTGAGACGGAGACGCTTGAGGATAAGTTGCCGGGGGTCTGGGAGGACCCGCTGGACCGTTTCTGTATTGTGGAGGAATGGTAGGGGCGACAGGATGAGGAGGAGGTTTTGGTCGTAGATTGGAATCGAAAGCTTGAGCGTAATGTTCACGCAGGTTATCTGCGCTTTTGGTGACCATGACATGTCGAGGAGGACCGAGGCTTGGTGGTGGAGGAGCGAAGTAGGGTGGTTGATGAGGCGAGTTTGGAGAAGGATGGTGGGAACGGAAGGCATCGCGATCTTGCAGTGCAAGATTGTGGTACTGCGACTGAGGTGTGGTAACGATGTTGAAAGGAGGTGGGTGGCCAGCGCTAGTCGGCGGAAGAGGACGAACAGGCTGAGGAGGAGGTTGGGAATAATGCGCCGAAGGAGGTCTCGACCATCCGGCCGCACCCTGCGGAATCTGAGGCGAAACGACGCTGCCTGGAGCAGTTTGTGTCCGTTGCCTTCTTTCTAAATGCTCGTAATCGTTCGACGGATACGGTTGTTGTAAAGGAGGAGGTTGGGGTGGTCCGGGTAATCGTCGCACGGGTCCAGTAGGGTGCATGACGACGCCATGGGAACCTTGCGGCGGCTGCGATGGTGCTGCTCCCGACATCTGCATCTGCTGCAATTGCTGATTTGACGGTCTCCGCCTCACCTCACCTCTCCGAGGGTCGTCGACCCAAACGTATTCCTCCGGATGCTGGGGTGTCGGTGTCACGTTATTGTTTCCTCTCGCTCGGTCGATCGGAGGACTCAGTCCTCCTCCTCCAGCTGATGAACTCCCATAACTTCCCGTCGCACGATGCCCCTCTCCAGCTCTAGGATAAGACCAAGCAGGACCTCGTTCTCCCCTCGAGCCTGCCGAGTTCCCCCCATGCTGCCCAGATGCAATCTCTCCAAACTCATTCATCAAGGGACTCGTCCTTCCCGCTCCGCCAACATAGTCGCCCGGACTAAACGGGCTGGACAAATCACTTCTCGAGGAGATACTTTCGCTCTTTTGCCTTCGAGAGAGGGAAGTCGATCCGCCCTGTCCAGGATTTGGACTCGGTATCCCTACCGAATACCCAACTCTTCCGCCCGTCGCCGCGCTCGCTCCCGCCGGCAAATTATCCTGTTGCGGTTGATGCCTCATCTTGACCGATACTGTATAGCCACTTTCCCCAGCTCTCCAACACGCATCCCAAAGTTCCTCATCGTCCTTGATATGCCTTTCGGGAGGTGGCCCACCTCCTTTCGAACCTCCAATTTTTGTTTGAAAGAAATCACAAAATCGAAAGTCGTCGTCCCGTATTTGTAATTTTGTGAGAACCGTTTCTCGTAAGGCAGCTGGAGAGGTACAGTTGGATAGGTCGACGTAGGAGTAGGTTTCGTGATCTCGCGTCGCGGTGATAAATGTTGCTGGTGGCAGGGGAGTACGCATAGAGCGAGGGGAAAAGGAGAAGACTTGTTGGCGTTGGGAAGGAGATATTGGAGACCGAGGACGAGCGAGGGAGTTGGCGGAAGGTTGGCGAGAGGGATGGCGAGTGTGCGATGACGAAGGAAGAGGAGGGAGCGGGGAGGG
>JASZXU010000383.1:0-23271 GCA_035521515.1 Phenoliferia sp. Uapishka_3 | reverse complement strand
GTGAAGAGTGGTGTGGGGGAGGTGGTCTTTCGAGGGAAGATGTAGGTCGAGAGAGAGACGCGTCCGACACTTTCGGTTTCGAGAGACGCGTCGCCGATCTTTGAACGATTCGGCGCGCTGATTAATCAGGGGCCTTCCCTTCTCTCTACGTCCCCAGTGTCCACCACCTACGCAAGAACGTCGACAGTCGACAGCAACAGCCTTTTCATACAGAAAGTTCTGGGCTGGTGTGGTCCTGCCGTGAGCAGTATCACCGTTGCCAGCGATGGGCGGCGCATGGGTGGCGTCGCGGCAAGATGCATTTCTCAAAGCCCTGTCACATTCGACTTGAAGCTTTCATCACCAACAAATCTGACAGCTGGTCACCTCCCGCCTTCTTCTGGTCAACCTGTGCCAGAATAACTTGTTCGCACGGAAGAAGAGCGCCAGGAACGCCACCGAGCTCGAGAAGGAAGTCATGATCAGTGTCCGGGCTCCGCAAAAGGAATCACATGGCCACAAGGAGAAGCTCGCAAGTACACAAAACACTCAGGGAAGCCATCTGAACCCACGGTAACGAGTGTCGTCGCTAATAAGACATGCGGGCGGAGTGTAGAAGCGCCTCGCTCGACGCCGCCGAAATCGCAAGACGAAAGTCGAGGCAGGGCTGAGGTATGCCATGGCGAAGTTTATAGACAATGTTGCAGGGTGAGGGTTCCTTATATTGATCTTCGTCCTCTTAAGCCAAAGCCTTTGACTTGCTCTCAGCGATGGCGGTCTGAACGGCGGCGATGACCTCCTTGTGGATGCTAGCGTGTGCAGCGACAACACCTTTGTTACCCCTAAGAGTTCGACCGAGCGAGAAGTCGAGAGGCTTTCCGTTCATATCACTGACGACACCTCCGGCCTCTTCAACAAGAAGGGAGCCCGAGGAGTGATCCTGGAAAAGCCTCTTGTAAGTCAACAACACTCTCTCGAAAAAGTGTTGAAACCAGACCAACCCAAATCTTCTCCTCGTATGTCTCTGAGACCGGCAAACGAAGGTAGATGTCACCATCTCCACGAGCGATGGAACAGTACTTCGCTTGCGAGTCCATTCGAACGCTCGGCTTGGTGATTCCAAGGATGGAAGCGATACGCGCGTTCGTTCCGTGGTCCGAGTGACCAGCCTCAACCGACTCGCAGAAGGATGCGGATGCGAGGTTCGAAAGTGGTGCCATGGAAATAGGGGAGAGGGTTGGCGAAGTGAGTGATCGCTATGAGCAAGTCGCAAGAGGATGAGCTACGGCACTAGCCACATCGCTACGAAAAAAGCACGAACCTGGAAAGCACCTTCGCCCTTAACTGCGACAAAGATTACACCCTTTTCGCCTTCGGGGTTCTTGTGGTCCACTGGAAGGTTCGGGCATCCCATGACTCCGACGACGACTTCGCCGTCTTGCAAAAGTCCGAGGCAAACAGCGTACTGTCCACCACGAAGGAATCCCTTAGTACCATCGATAGGATCCAAAGCCCAGTGACCTAGAAGGAATGCAAGAATGACGCTTAGCGAAACTGGTGGGTTGCCTCTCCTCCCAGCGAGCAACACTCACGGCCGGTCTTGCCACCAGTGCTGTTCCCTCGGTCGATGATGTTGAGCCACTCGGTCTCTCCACGCTTGATGCCCTTGACACCTGCCCACTCTACCTCTCCGTCCGTGAGCTCCTCGCCCATAGCCTCGTTCGCGAGGCGAACAATCTGAGACTTGGTGACAGCGTTGTCGGGGGTGTTGAGCTCGGAAGAGTCTTCTTCTCCCACGATCTGATCGGTCTTGAAGTGGTCGAAGAGGAGGGCGGAGATGAGAGCTTGGGAAGTGTAGTCGGCGACTGGGAGAGTCCGCAAGAGGTCAGCCTTTGAAAGGCTCCTTTCAGGCTGGTTGCGTGGAATTACCTGTGACAGGACTCTTGTCCTTTTTGGTGACTCCACCACTTCCGATGAGCTCTCGCTGAACCTTGGCGGCGAGGAGCGACGCCTTCAAGACTGCCGAGATGGCGACTTCCTTTTCGCGTACGTAGGACATCGTTGTTTTGGTTGTGAGGGAACGGGTGAGAAGAGACAGACGGGCTGAAGCGAGAGAAGTCGTCTTTGAGGAAAGAGCGAGGGGAGGTTGAGGCAAAGAGGTGTCGCTTCGATGTCATTGGAGTTGTCAAGATTTCGGAGTTACTTTTCAATCTCCGCCATACCGACGCAGCACGCTCCTCTCAACTGAATCTGGACACTGCGCCTTACATGGTACGGCTCTGCATGGCGAGATCTCATTTCACATTACGTGGGTATGATGGAGAGTCAAAGCTTTACGTGTCGAGAAACATAGAGCGGCGGCAAATTATCACGATTAGAGCCGTACAACGCCCGGAAGACGAGGAACCCGGAAGACCTCTAACCAGCGGAATGCGGAGGTTGATTGTGAGTTACACCGGGAGCAGGAGTCCCACCCCACGCGGCTCAAGACTGTTCGAGATGGCACATCCAAAGGTTGTCGACGCGCCTACCTGACATTGAATCGTCCCTCGTCTTCACCTCGCTCTCCTCACGACTCTTCGATAGCTCCAGCACACAGAGACCGTCGCCCACGATGAACCCTGCCTCACACACCGCAGACACACGCCGCTCTCTTGCTCTGGCTCTCTCTCGGAACCCATTGTTTCGCACATTGAGCTGGTATTGCTTGATGGCATCGACTCCCCCCCACTCTCACTCCATATAGGACCAATCCAAACATCCTTAAGCCTAGCCAGAGAAAGGTTAAAGTCAGGGTCTGCGTCACATATCCCAGGTATGGTTTCTGCTCACCTCCTCGGTGCGAACGCGAGCGTTCGAGTTGGTGAGCTTAACGCCGAGAACGCGGGCCTTCTCGACGATGGCGATGCGCTTTCGGGACGAGACACCGTGAGCGATCTCAGCGGCGAAGGTGTTGTTGTGCATAAGGAGGAGCTCGACCTCGTTAGGGTTGTTAACGAGGAAGCGCTTGTAACCGTTGGGCATAACGTGACGGGTCTTCTTGTTGGTTCCGTAACCAATGTTGGGCATAGGGAGCTGACCCTGTACGTCGAAATAAAAGATGGGTTGAGTCCCAAGATCCTTGCTCCCTCAAATGAACAGCCACCACGAACCTTGAAACGACGGCGAACACGGTTATCAATACCTGTCGTCACATCCTCTCGTCAGCTCCAATCCATCATCCCCCCTGTTGATGCCAATGCGCACCCTTGGGCTTCCTCCATGCCTCCTTGAGTCCGGAGTATCGGTCCGACTGGTGACGCTCTGTTGGTGGCGGGAGATGGCGGTACGAGGAGAAGGAGAGGGAGAGGCGATGGCGATGGGAGAAAAGTGATCAGAGTGTTGGCGAAGGAGCAGGCAGAATGGACGAAGGTCAGCAATTGCCCAACTTTTCTTGTGTGGTCGAGGACTGCGTACTGAACTTGAGAGTTCGCTTGTGAACCCTGGGGACGGTAACAGGCATGGTGAAGGTTCTGTATTTTTGTCGATAGTGCGGAGGTTAGCGGTGTCGTTCAAAAAGAGCAGAGGTTGCCCGTCGTCCAGCGTTTTCCGCCCTGCACTCGGTCCTCCCTCCCGCCGAACCAATTTTCGCTTCCTCGTCCACCCGCCTCCCGCGCCAGCGCCCTGCGTTCCCTCCTTCTCCCAGCTGAACCTCCACGTCCTGAACAAGTCGAAAAGGTGATCCTTACGTCGGTGGTGGTCGAGGGGTAGCGGCACGGCGGGGACAGCGGCGGGTTGAGTGGCTCCAGGAGCCGGCGTCACAATCGACGATTACAGTGGTTAATCTGCTTTGCGCAAAAGTCTCTTCACAGTTTTGCTCGCGCACCTCCTTCTCTGAGGAGGACCGTCCCTCATTCATTCTACAGATATATTGAATCGATGCTCGCAACCTTCTCCTCATGCTTTACGTCGGGTGCCTGCGCCCTCCTACCACGCTAAACGCGCTCTCCAGCCGTTTCGACTAGCCGTCACGCCAAAGCTCGCTGAATCTGCTCCTTGCCCGTGGACTCAAGCCTTCTGAAGAGAGTTCAAAGCTGACAAAGATCTAGTTGGCGCTTTTGGCTGTGCCTACGTAGACTCTTGTTCCACTTCTTCCGCATTGCTCTCGCGAGCACCCTCGCCCAGCATCCCCCTGCTCTAACTTCACGACCGTCGACTTCCGATCGCACTTGTACGTATGTGGCCTGCTTCAGCAGGTGTCCTTGACCGGTAAAGTGGAGAAGGTGCGGGATTCCAGAGAGGTGAGGAAAGCACTGACAAGGCTGGCCGTCGCTGCGCGCTACGAAAGGACTGACCTCTCGAGCTTGCTCACGACCTTTTATTGAAAGGGTATTTGAACAACTTCTAAGTTAACCCTCGCCGGTGTGTTTATTGGCATATCATCGTTTGTACGTTCAAGGACTAACCAAAGAAGGTCCTCTTCGCAATATTGGTGCGTTTCCCCACCCAGCATTGAGCCACACCGCTCCCACCGCAAGGCACTCAAAACCATGTCGACTTCTTTACCCAAGGAGGCCGAGGCGCACAAGTATGAAGTATTACTCAAGGTGAGTTGATCTTTCCTTTTTTCTTGAAAGGCTCCGGGATCTACGTGGGTGCTGTGTTGCGAGGCACGGTCACGGGTTTCTGAGCACACCTCGCGGTCAATTGCGCATTGTGCCGGAAAACTTGACACCGTAGGCGTAGCTGGGCTCGACATTTTCCGAAGCCGATGCAGTATGCTTTTATATTTGAGCACCCGCGTCAGACACTGTTAATCTCGATCCAGTCTGCTTCGCGACGCGGAGAGCTCGAGAGGGTTCAATATTCAATGGGGTTTCGATTGCTGGGAGGGCACAGGATCGATACCCCTGTCGAGCCCTGTGCCCTTTTCTTAGCGAGGTGTACGAGCTCTGCCAATCGGTGCCAAGCTGGCTGTCGGTGCTATTATTCGAACCGCGTGGAGCCGGCTTCGATCCATGAGGTTTCTGAACTTTGCGCTCTCACAAGTCACAACAAGTCACAACAGGTGACCCACTGAGACCCTGACCTGCGAAATTGTGGGTAGTATTATTGGGTTTTATTTGAGACGGCTGCAACGTCGGAAGCAGTTGGACCTAGTGGGATCAGGCAGAAGTGGGCGACCACATTTGGTGCGACGTCTTCAATTTCCTTTCCCTCGCTCCTTCCGAGGCTACGGAGCGCTCGACGAAGCGATGCAGCAATTCGTGTTGTGTTTTAGTGGGTGCCGATAAGAAGTGGGATGGGGTATCATGGGGACTGTAATCGAGGCGGATAAGCTTAGGCGAGACTTTGGACCAAAGTGACCTACTTACAAGTTACTTACGAGTACTTACGTCACTGCGGAAGTCAGGTCCCAACAAGCCGCACGGCCTTGCAGTTTCTCCCTAACCCAAAGTGCTTGCAACACGCGGTGTAAGTACAGTATTGAGGCTGAAGTGCTCCACGCGGGAGCCAGGACATTTGGCGGGTATTCCGAATGCGTATGGCCGGTATTTGGAATTGATACGCGCTCCTCCACACGCGTTTCTCCTTCCCCAAGGCCAATCGTTATCCGACCCTTCCGTTTCAACTTGGCAACGGTCTTCTCCTCTTCACTCCGCACAGTCGTCCGGTTCTCTTCGCTCGACCCCGGAACTGCAAGCTACAATGTTTACAAATGAGGAATACACCGACCAGGAGGTCGCAATCGACGAGAAGCATGCGGTGGACTTCGCAGATGACAACAAAGGAATAGACACATCTGAGAGTGAGTTCTCTATTGGTCGATCTTGTGCGTCAACAGCCTTACTGACCACATCTTGTGATCCACAAAGTTCGCGAAGCGGCGTCGCATCTCACCCTTGAAGACGCTAAGAAAATCATACACGATGCGATTGACGGGAGACAAACCGATCCAAACTTTGATCAGGGTACTGTATAGAACCAATTTCACAAGATTCAAACACATTGCTTATCTCAAAATGACAGGACTTCTCAAGCGAGCCAATGCCGCCTTGAATGCCGAAGCCCTCTCGCACGACGTCGCCCTTGGCTTGGTGGAAGAGATCAAACTAGAGGCGGCGCTTATGGATGATAGTCCATAGTAAGATCATTTCGTTGGCTGAGAGATGGTTGGTGAGCGATACCTGACGACTTCGCAATAGCGTTGAGGTCCGGTCGGCGGTATCTAACGTGCGTTCCCGAGCTTTCGGGTTGTCCGCGTTCTGACGTTCCCTTGCTCACTCGTCTCATCTTTGCTAGACCGATGACTGGGAACTCCCGGTCAACACGTTTCGAGCATGGAGCATTGGTCTCGTCTTCACCATGATTGGAAGTGGCGTAAACGTCTTCTTTTCGGCAAGGAATCCTGGTATCACCCTCAACACTTTCTGGTAAGTCTCGTGAATTTCTTTTTCTTCGATCCAAGGCTCATGCTTTCTCTACTACCTCACAGCGCCCGTACGTCTCGCGGGTTATCTCTTTCCTTTGATTCACAACTTATACTATCACTACTGCCTCATAGAGGTCTTGTCATTCCCGCTTGGCAAGCTGATGCAGTACGCTTTGCCAACCAAGTCTTGGACTATGTTTGGACGTCAGTGGTCGCTCAACCCAGGGCCGTACGTTTTTCCTCTGCATCGTGCCGATACAGGTCTGAAAGTCTTCTCTTGCCTTTCCTCCTAGTTTCAATATCAAGGAGCACATGCTTATGTGAGTGTCTGGCTGACCAGTCCAGACAAGTCTGCTGCTGATGATGACCCATCTAACAGCACAATCATGTGAGCGCATTGGTTGGATGCCATATAAGCGACGCTGCTGACCACAATCCACTTGGCAGGGCAAACGTCACATTTGGAGGTGCGGTAGGAGTCTATAGCACAGACATCATATTTGTGCAAAGGCTACCACAAGTCAGTTTCTTTTCTCAAAGCAACGGTTTGCCATCTCTGAGGCTTTCTCCACCAGTTTTTCAACCAGTGCGCGCAAATTTGCAGAAAGCCTTCACAAGAAGTTCTCTGACGCAAAACTTTTGCAGGAACGCCATCGGTGGAAACCCAGGCTATCAGATTCTTCTCACCCTTTCGACTCAGTTGATCGGTTTCTGTATGGCTGGGCGAGTTTACAGAACATCCTGCACTCGGTGCGTCTATTGACTTTTCCTTCTCCTTCAGTTTCGCTCGTCGATTCTTGGTGTACCCTCCCGCAAGTATGTGCACACCAATCTTTTTAATCGTATGGATACTGATGAGTAAGCCCCTAAGTGATCTGGCCGGCCAACTTGGCCACCATCGTGCTGAACAGGGCTTTCCACACCGACACAAACCCGATTGTACGTAGAGAAAATAAACCGAGGCTGTTGGCGCAGCTGAAGTTGAAGACAGGTACACGGATGGTCCATCTCCCGTCTCCGCTTCTTCACCTATGTTTTTTTTGCGTAGCAAGTCTTGCGATTTTTCACCTTTCTGGAAGGCGTGGGCTAATTTCCGTTCTATTCTCAGCGGACTGTACTTTATCGTCCCGGACGCTCTTTGCGGCTTCCTCGAGTACTTTAATTGGTGAGAAGGATCAGAACATACAGTTACGTACGACTAACAAACAGGCAACTGTTCAGGATGACTTGGTATGCTGCTTTCGCTACTAGTGGAGCGGTGTGAGTCGCAACTAATAATCTGCCAACCACAGGATCTCGCCAAATAACGTCAAATTGGCCATCTTCACCGGAAGCATCTCGGGATTAGGAATTAATCCGATCACTACCTTCGATTGGAGTTATTTCACAGCTTTAAACCCGCCCTTGGTTACGCCCCTCTTCTCCACCCTCAACCTCTACGCGTATTTTATTTTCTCTGCTCTACATGCGTCGTGAATCAAAATTCACACCTCCTCATTACAGTGGCGCCGTCATCATTGGGCTTACTATGATCCCAGCCATCTACTGTAACTACCTCTGCTCTCTCGGCCAGTCTTACAATATCTGACTATTTCCGATAGTCACAAACACATGGGACACCGGCTACCTGCCAATCAACTCCAATCATCTTTTTGATAATACTGGAGCTCGCTTCAACGTATCGAGGGTTCTGAACCCTGATTTTACCCTTAGTTCGTCACCGGCCCTATGGAGTTCACTTTTCAACGCATGTGACTGACGTTCTATTCTACTCCACTCCTTAGACGTACCCAAGTTTGAGGCATATTCTCAAGCGTACCAGTCCGCGGGGAATGCAGTCGTGTTCTTTGGATTTTTTGCTGTGAGCCTTTCTTCCCCCCGGAGAAGGCCAAATACTGATACTGAGAGATGTCATAGGTCTACACGGCCACCCTGGTACACATGTAAGCAAAAAAAAAAGGCTGAGGAAGCAAGGACTAACATTGTTGGTGTACGTAGTATCTTATATTATCGACCTGAAGTCCTAGCTGGATTCCGTGCCGTATATCAGAGGAAGAACGCTCGTGACGCCTACAACGATGTACACAACCGGCTCATGAGGCGTTACAAGGAAGTGCCAGAGTGGTGGTTTGGGATCGTTCTTGTCATCTCCCTTATTTTCGGAATTGGTGAGTGGCAAAATCTTTACCTTCGCGACCTCTCACTGACCTCCCCCTTGATATCGCCTGCTAAAGTTGCCAATGAGGTCTACCACACCCAAATGCCAGTCTGGGGAATATTCTTTTGCGTGTCGATGGGAGCCATCTTTGTTGTTCCCGTTGGAATCATCGTCGGTACGTGGAAGGCCTTTGCTTGCGTTGCAGCTTCACGTTTGCCCATTTGCTGACCTCGTTTCCCGATTAAAGCAATCACGAACATCGAGATTACTTTGAATGTGATAGCTGAGGTGATTGGGGGATACGCGTTACCCGGACGTCCTCTTGCCGTTATGATCTTCAAGACCTACGGCTTCATCAGCACCGCACAGGCTGTCGGATACGCCGGAGACAGTGAGTCGGGCTCGCCTGATGAGAAAGGCACCAATAATGATGTGTGCTGCCTTTATAGTGAAGCTTGGACACTGTAATCTCTCCTTCCTCATTTATCTTGTCGGCGCATCCAGAGACTGACTATGGCGCCCTTGCCCCAACAGACGTCAAGATCCCACCCAGAACGCTCTTCAGCGCCCAGCTCATCGCATCAATTCTCGCCTCATTTGCGGGTCTCGGAGTTGCAAACTGGCAGATAGTGAACATAGAGGGAATTTGCGGTGCTAATCAGGTATCAAACGTAAGCAGCCCGAAGAAAATTCTCCGACTCCAAAGCTTTGACTGACGTCTCATCTACAGTTCACCTGCCCCGGTACGTGCTGTTCGTCTCCATTATTACGTCGTGATATCTAATACATTCTATCAGGTTACAACACCTTTTTCAACAGTGCCGTTCAGTGGGGCGCCATCGGTATGTCTTGGAGTGGAAACTATTCCTACGTCCAAACGCTGACATTGCTTTTGTGCCAAAGGACCGGCAAGGCTTTACTCGCAGGGAAAGATTTACTGGCCCTTGACCGTGAGCCCTGGACTTCGATCTCGTGCTGTGACCTTTGACCGATTTCGAACCCCAGTTTGGTTTCCTCTTCGGAGCCATATTCCCTATCCCGGTGTATCTCTGCGCTCGCAGATGGCCAAACTCCTACTGGAAGTATGTGAATACACCTGGTGAGTATTGTGTCTTCAGAACCAGCCTAATTGGACCACCCGCTGACGACCACTACAAAACAGCCTTCCTATATGGCTCCCTCAACTGGGCCCCGTACAATCTATCATATCTCACCCCGTCCATCCCCGTCGCAATATTCTTCCAAGGTTATCTTCGTCAGCGCAAGCTTGCCTGGTGGACCAAGTGTACGTTCGACTTCGCAGCACTGGAAAAGGTCAGCGCTGAATCAATTTCACTACAGACAACTACATTTTGTCTTCCGCCCTCACAGCGTCTGTTTCGATCTTCGGGTAAGTGCAGCAACCACTGTGAGAATCACTACTCGGAAGCTTACTCGCCTTTGATTTTCCCACTGCCTAGTGTCATTTGGGTGAGGCAGCCAATATTTCTGACCACGCAACTCAGAAGCTGACTTTCTCAAACTTTACAGTTCTTCGCCTTGTTGTACAAAAACTTCGAGCCTGTTTGGTGGGGCAACAACATCAGCTGTAAGTTCCTATGCGTCCTCTCTCCGCGAGGTTTAGAACTGATTTGGTCGGCCGCCTTCTTTTGCAGACACCGGCTGCGACGCCATTGGTTGTCCTTTGCTTGAGGTTCCAGCCAAAGGATGCTTTGGTCCTGCACCCGCATGCCCGGAGTAAGGCTTTGAGCTTTACCGGTGTCGGAAGGAGCCGCTCGTTTCGAGTATAGAAGTATGGGAGATTTTGTTTAGCGCTGCACATATTGGTTCTTAGTTCCGGGTTTGAAATTGATAAGGCAATCGAAAGAAAGAAACAACGTCTGCTGAGCTAAGCTGAGCTCTCCGTTTTTTTCCGGGCTCTTGACGGTCAAATGATCGAGTTTTTGGATTGACTTGACTACCTCTACCACGGGATCTCCTTCCCAGCCCAGTCCAGGAACCTTCCTCCATCCTTCTCTCCCAGCCCAGAAATAACATCAAGAAGGCGCTGTGTGCTGTCCTCGGCATTAAAAACTCCATTCTTCTTTCCCGCGTCGCTCTCGTTCGTCCATTTCGCCGAGAGGTTCGTACCAACCACGGTGCCAGGATGAAGCGCAACGGCGATGGAAGGCGTAGCACGGAGTTCAAGCTCCCGCTGGAGGGTCATGATAATCTGGTTAGTGGCGGCCTTGGAGGAGCGATCTGAAAGCAACTAGTTGTCAGATAATGAGTAAACGCAGCGCGAAGCGTTCGGAGGTACATCCGATCCACCTGAAAGGGTCAGCTAGTTGTTAGCAAGTTTAGGATCCATTACAACAATTGAAATGGGCTCACCCTCCCTTGGTGTTGTCCCCAATTGAACCGACTCGCGCGGTGAGAGAGACGAGCACACTGAGGTCTTCGCGGACGACGCCGTTCGCGAGATCTTTATGCCCTCGCTCCTTTGCTTTCCGAATATCGGCATTCTTCGGCAGTAATCCCATAAAGTGCTTATAAGTCAAGAGGTGGGCGAAAGTGTTGATCTGAGTGTCGTTATAGGTTCAGTCTGTCGTGTTGTCTTGCATCACGAAGAGACGCACCTCAAAGTTGTGCTGCAGCTCCTTCATCGACACTTGCGTAATCGATTTGTCTGCATGCAGCTACACGATCAGGTTAGTGAAGTTTCTTTCTTTAAACTTGGAGAGCTAAACTGACAACTCCGGAAACGTTTAACAACAATCGCAAGCTCCCAGATCCGAATCGCTCCTTCACAGTGCTCGCTGCTTTCTCAATAGTGGCCTCATCCCGAGCGTCCACCTCGAGGACAGTGAGGCGGTCCGCATGCTTGTCCATGCCGGAAAGAATGGAGCTCTTTGAGGCGCCGACATCTCGAGAAGTCGCGACGACGTTGAGCGATGTCCGGGCCAGGAGGTGACGCGCAAAGTTGGAGCCGAGTGAGCCACCCCCACCTTGGACGAGAGCGACAGACATGATTGATTGATGAGTTGAAAAGTAGTGGAAAGTCTATGAGGAAGGGATGAGCGGGGTGGCTTCAGATGACGTCCCGGTCGATTTGAGGATCGGACATCGAGAGAGTCGGCCGCCGAAGTGTCGTTTCGTCCGCTAATCCAGCATGAAAAGCACAGTAACTGGAGTCGAAGAGCGGTGACTCAGCAAGAAGCGTAAGACCGGTGCGAGCTGAACCTATCGACTTGAATGCAATTGCGAATTGAATTCCGCTCCCGGTCCCCATGTGCATCATGGCCGCAAGCACACGAACCTCGTCCCGGCAACTGCACCGGCCGACTCCTCCTCCCTTCCTCCATAGGCAGATTCATCCAGCCTATTGCGACTCTCTACTCCGTCCAGCCTTCGCTCACCACCCTCAACCCACCACCCGCCTTCCGCTCCTCGTAGGTTCTCATGCCGCACCTCCTCCCAGCTCCTACACGACCGAGTTCGTCGAGAGCTCTCCGTACAACGCCGTGTACCAAGATATGAACGCCTTTGATTTCGACGAGGCCTTGTGCCGCCGGGATGCAAAAAACGCTCGTCGACGGAGAGGACAGCTTCGGGTACGTAAGGCGTCGGATGGCACAGGCACGGGCAAATGATCGCACACGAAGCGCAACACGGAAAGCGTTGAGAAATGTCCAGCTCGTTCGACGAGGGCTTGTATGTGCGAGGGAGGACCAGCGAAGGCTTCTGACGTCCGTCGCGGGCGGTCTTGAACGAAGCTGGTGGCGACGCTGGCGTCGGAGCCTATATGGGGTTACCCAATCGCTTGTTCTACTTCATTGAAGGATCCAGCGTACAAATCTGCGATAAGGAATCAGATCAATCAAGGGTACTCTTTCAACACCGCCGAAGGCCTCGCAGCAGGTCGAAAGGCGGACCCCCTCTTCCCCCACCTTCGGCTTCCTCATTCAGCTCGGCAGCTTCGGCGTCCTTTCCGATTCCTCCTCTGAGGCATTATCTCTCAAAGCTCTGCGATTGGGAGTGCCACTGTTGCAGGTGGGCGAGGGCGTCGATGGTGGGGAGGTTGACGAGGTCTAGTCGCTGGGCTGCCACATTATGGAGCAGTGTCGGGAGCTTGGACTTTCTTGTCCTCTAGTGGTGTCTCGGCACAAAAAGGGAGACTGCAACATTGCCTCGCATGCGCTTTGATACGAACGGGTTGCGGCCCGGACTTGAACCGGCAGCTCGGTGTCTCGTTGGATCAAAACCCTTCCTATCCTCGCTCCAACTCGCTCTCCCGCTCCCCCCACTTGCAAGCCTACTTCGTCCTCTCTTCACCCAGCGAAGCTCCGAATAATCGCTAAAAATGGCTCGTGAGTCTCCATTTCAGCCACCTCCGCGGACAACGTTCTCATCTGACCGTTCTGCCTAATTTTCAGCCGCACCTGAGAAGAAGTTGTGGACTGCTCGTCACATTGTGTACATGTGCACGTACATCCTCGTTTTCTGCATTGGTGAGTGCCGTTTTGCTCTGTTCGCTCTGCGCCTCCCCACGGCCGCTGACTAGTTCGCGGACGCAGCTTGCTCTGAGTTGGGATTGGTCTCGCAACAATTGCACAACGGAGGTGACTGCAACGGTGGAGACTGTGACTACCCTGGCGGAAATGGACTTTGGAAGGTGTGTTCTCCATTTCGGGGTTCGGTTGGGCGCGACGACTGACTTCGTGCCTTCGTAGCACGACCTCGGTCTCCTCCTGTTCACGGTTATTTGGACTTTGTTAGTCTGCTTGGGACACTGGAAGGTCAACCTCTTCAGTGAGTCACGATTGATTCGGTGGGATTTTATGTATATTTACCGAGCTTCTCCCCAGTCGGAACTTTCATCACCTTTATCGCGGCCGTCTTCTGGGGCACCGGAGCAGGTGCGGCATCTCTCGCTACTCCTATAGCTGTTCCACTAATCTAATCTCCTTCCTTTCCCCCCAACCCATAGGTGTTGCATTCTCCGTCACACCGTTCAAGAGCTCTACTTGCGGTCTCCCTGCCTCACACTTTAACGCCAAGTGGGCGCCTTTCGTCAGCCAGTGCAGCCGAATCGTCGCCATTGAAGGACTCGCCTGGGCCAACTGGGCGCTCTTGACCGTCCTATTCTTCTTCCAGCTCAGTGACATGCTCACCTGCACTGTCGCTCGCCACGAATTCTACGACCTCCCTCCCAAGGGAGAAGAGATCAAGGAGAAGGCTTAAAGCTCCCTTCCCCACACGCTCCCCTCGTTACCTACCATCTTTAAATGTCCCTTCCGCCTCCCTCCTATCCCCTCCCCTAGCTCCCCTTCATTTTTTAGACACGACGACGCACGCACTCAGATGGCCTGTGTAGATTTAGCCAATTAATTCTGCGTCAAGTGCCAGATAACGCGCATCCTCTCATAATCATTTTCTATCAGCATGCTTCAAGGGAAAGTGAAAAACTTCCGTCGTGAACCAGCGGAATTATGTCGTGCAAGCTACACTCGGTGCGAGGCGGCTTGAGCGCTGAGCTGAGCGGAGTTTTGTCGGTTGCGTCATTGGCTTTACGTTGTCCTCATCTTGCACCTCGCTTCACTACTCTTACATCACGTTACCTTTCATACCAGGTCACCTCACGAATGCCACCAGCACCCCTCGGAAAGTCAGCGCTGGTCGTCGGAGGTAACAGAGGTGCGTCTTGAGATCAGTGAGGAACTCGTTCACTGAGCCGGGTCGGCGACAAGGACCAATGGGAGGTGCTGAAGCAAATCGTCTACAGGATTCGGTCTGGCGCTTGTCAAGGAACTAGCCTCTCGTGGCATTACAGTCTACGCAACGATCAGGAAGGACGCGGCGCCGACGGATGGGACGTTTCCAAGCGGCGTTAAGGTAGTCACGGGAGTCGATTTAGCGTCTGAAGGCGGAGGAGCAGATGCTTTGGAGAAAGGACTTGAGGGAGCGAAGCTTGACCTGGTCATAATCTCCGCAGGCGTAAGTGTTTGCCACTATGATTCACGAAGGGCGCCATCGGCTCATCAACTCATGCATCTAGGTTCTGCATGCCGATGTGAGTTAAAATATTGACATTTTGAAAGAAGTAGCTGAATCTTCTGTTTCCGATTGCAGTCTTTGCAGACGCTCAACTGGAAGGATCATTTATCGATGTACGCCATATGTGCGATCGCACCAGCTTTCCTCTCTGCCCGCCTTTCGAAAATCAAGGCTTTCAACCTGAAATCTCGGCTCCTTCTTCTGACGAGCGAGGGTGGCTCTATCGCGCTTCGAACAAAGGAAGAGGGTGGTGGGATGTACGGACATCACGGAAGCAAGGCAGCCGGTGCGTCGAGATGCCTGGAATGTGACCTCCCCGAAGCTGACGACCTACTTGCTTGTTTCACAGCAAACATGCAAGGGCGCCTCCTGCACCTTGATTTGTCGAAAGAGGGCGTGATCGTTATGGATATTCATGTCAGCGCATCTTGATGAAGACGTGTCGCACAGTTGTTCTGACGCAATTTCGCCAACTCAGCCCGGCTTCATGAAAACCGAGATGACGAAGAATGTTGGTTTCGACCAATACTACGAGAGCGGAGGAGCTGTGGAGCCGGCGTTTGCTGCCAAAGAGGTTCTCAACTTCGCGGCGACCACCACACCTGAACACGGCGGTCGCTTCTTTGCGCCTCTCGGACCGAGGTACGCCTTTTTCTGGTGTAAAATCACAAGCGACTCAAGATCTGACTTCGTGTAACAGAGATGTTGGTCAAGCGGAGAACGTGATGGGGAAGAACCTACCGACGCCGTTGGAGTTGCCTTGGTGAAAACGCATCGGTATTTGCCCTGATGAGAACCACTGCACCTTTTCAGCCCAGGAGTTGTATTTTCTCTTTCTCAAAGTTTGTTACTGGGCAGTAGAAAATCATTTTGTTTGTGCGTTTGAATACGATGCTGTTGACTGCTCCATCCCTCCAAGATCGCGACGCCCTCTCGAACGGTCGTAGCCGACTGAGCAAGTTTAAGTGAGGTCTGACTGCAAATTATTCCCCATCCTGCAGCTCTGGGTCTGGAGCACTGACGGCTATGCTTCCTTGTGGCTTTTAAAGGAGGGATGCAAGGCGTGTCTTCCCTCAAGAGCGCCGGCGACGAGTGACGTCGGATTCTTCGACGTTATGGGACTTGGGTATTATGGGACGCACAGTTGTAGGCGCTTTCACTCAATTCCTGGGTCGTATAACGGTTAGTATACACGCTTGTCACGCGTGTGATCCGGGTTCAACTCCCGGCTCGGGAGTACCTCAGCGATAGCAGCCGCCTGTTGACGGATTTGTCGGGGGCATGTTGCTTGGTGAGCTGCAGCTTTTTGCCAGAAGTTTAGACACTCTTTGGTAGTCTCATAATCGAAAGCACCCAGTTGAATACCTTCCCCTTGTCTGGAACCAAGAGGAGAAAGGACGCTGCTTTTGCGCGCCGTTTTGCGAACTAGCGCCTGGCGTCGAAACAACGGAGAAATTCAGGACGCAAATCAGCCGTAAACAAGAGGGCTCATTAAACTTGCCGAGCCACCTAATGTTTTCCCCCCTTTAGGTTCATTTCACCAACCCCGCGCAAAGTCGCCGGCGCTTGGGCGACGTCCGTGCCAAGCGGTCCGGCCAATATTCGCGTGGGACTGGTACATGAGCGTCTATTACACACAAAGGTAGAATTTTGAAAGAGTCCCGGAGGTTCAGAACGCTCCCTTCTCTTGATGATTCTCTTTGACAACTTGCTGGCGAGCGCGTCGCATCGCGTTTGCTTTCTTAACTCCAAAGCCGTCAGCAAAAAGCTGACCGGTCTCTTCGATTGACTGCAGAGAGAAAAGGACCTTGGTCAGCCTGATTGTAGGGGGGAAGACGTCGAAGTCAATGGAGACTGACCAGACCCGCTGGCTCTACGGGGTCGGAGAACAAGGTGGTGAAAAGCAGGAGCATCATGATGTATGTCAGTTGAAGAATCTCATGCACAAATAGATCTTCTACGACTCACCAGGATAGCAGAAGATGACGAAAGTCAAAGCGATCAGGATGACAACGGCGTAAATGCCAAACGTCGCGGCAGGTCCGGCCTTGTCTGAACATCGATTTTCATAAGCCACGATAACAGAAGAAGAGAGGATACTCACTCATGATGGTCAGGAAAGTTGAGCTCATCACAATGTTTCCGATCTACGAGAAGGGTCAAATATCAGTGTTCGAGGATACGGCACGAAAGAAATATCGGCGCACCCATTGCCACGATACACCGATAGCTGTTCCAATTGATCTCACTTCCAGAGGAAGGAGCTCAATACTAGTGTATGGGATTGTTCCTAAAGATGGAGCAAACCCGAACAGCTATTCGTTTGCGACGTAGTCAGCAACGACACTGCAAATCTCAGCTTCAAGCAAAAATTACGACTCACGTAAATGATCAAGCACATGATCATCCCGATTACCCAGTTGTTTGGGTATGTAACACCGCTATCCAGATTGGTGTCAAGTTTTCCGCCCGTGGACACGGTCATGAAGTGGAAGCACTGATGAAAATCAGGGGTCAGCAATACTCACAGAATGTCTCGCGGAAAGCTGACCATAGATGAAAAACCTAGTCCCGACGTTTGAGCTTCGTCTTCATCGAAAAAGGCTGATATTTGGACGTACAAAGCGCAGCGATGCAAATGGGTGCACCGATCAAGTAAGTGCGACGTCGTCCGACCTTGTCAAGAAAAATGA
This sequence comes from Phenoliferia sp. Uapishka_3, assembly GCA_035521515.1. Taxonomy (NCBI): domain Eukaryota; kingdom Fungi; phylum Basidiomycota; class Microbotryomycetes; order Kriegeriales; family Kriegeriaceae; genus Phenoliferia; species Phenoliferia sp. Uapishka_3. The sequence continues at coordinate 5,993 of JASZXU010000383.1, read as the reverse complement.
CGCCTAGCGTTGTCGAGACAAAGTTGGTTGCGGCAACTAAAAAGATGCATATCAGCGATGTTTGCAGGGGATACATGGAAGATGAAAAGGAAACCTACCTGCGATGGACACCGCGTTCGAGTTTTTCAAGCCAGCGGCGGCAAACAGTGTTCCAGAATAGTACATCAAACTATTGACTCCACCGAGTTGGCACGCGAGGAAAAGGACAGATGAAACGATGATTGGTCGGAAATATGATCCATTTTGGGCAATGGCTCGAAGACGGCCAAGCATTGTCGGGTGGCGGGCGTTGAAGGCTTCGCTGACGGAGACAGTGGCTTGAATGATATCGCACTGAGAAATCAAGGACGACTGCTTCAGAGACCGGAGTGCGAGAAAGTTCAAAGTTGGTTGTTACCTTGCGGTCAATGATGTCTTCCGAAGCCTGACGGTACACAATTCGGAGTGTCCGCTTCGCTTCTTCGCGGTTTCCTTTGAGGAGCGAATAACGAGGTGACTCTGGTAGGTAATGAAGCGCAAACGCCTGGAATAAAGCTGTGAGAAGTATTGTTAGTGCTGAAAGAAGATTCATATCGTATCGCGTACGGAAAGTCAACAAACCTGGTGGGATGGAAATTGCGAAGAGGTATCGCCAGCCGTTGTGGAAGGTCATGCCTGCTCCTATTGCGTCTTGCAAAGCAACACATCTTGGTTTGTTTTGTGCTTCGTAAAGCTGAAAGAGGAACAGAGTTGCTCACAACTAATGAGCTGACCACCGACGATGCAAACCGATTGAAGTCCGATGACGCGACCCCGCTGCAGAGTGGGAGAGAGCTCTGCCAGATCTGTCAAATCGGTAAATATAGTCAGAATCTTGGCCGCTTGAGTCACTTCGAGGTGAAAGGTCACTTACAAACAGCGCAGACCCCTGCACCTATCCCCACGCCCAAACCGAGTACAAGGCGTCCGATGAATAATTGAGCACTTATCAGGATTCTCGGTCAGTCGCTCCTCCTCCCGAGAGACGATAATGAAAAGAGCTGACAGCTGAAACGACGTGCACACAAGCAAGGCTCCGATCGTGAAGAAAACATCGCCGCAGAGGAGTACGCCTTTGCGACCGATGCTGTGGGCAAGAAAAAGCAGAACTCAGCAGGGATTCGAATAGACACTGCCAAGAGTCTTACCGATCCATGAACCATCCACCGAACCAGGCTCCGAGTAATGCACCCACGCTGGTCGTCGAGGTCACCCACTCCTTTTCGACGCTGTCCAATACCTTGCCTCCAACGTCCGTGCCAATGTTGACGAGGGCAGCACTAGTGTAAGCTTTCGAGGTCAGCTTATGGTCTTGATTGAGTGGAGTGTAAGGAGGCTTACGATATGACTCCCGTATCATATCCTGGAGGCCCGGCGTCAGCGTTTTGGGTCTGCGAGGCGTCGCCACCATGATGAACGTACCGAAAAGGAGGCCACTGAGAGCGCCAACTCCCAGCAAGTAGCACGTGTACCCATTGATCTACATAGAGCACATACAGGTATGGGGGAAGAGGGAAAGCGTCAGCGAAACTAGGTGATGGTAACAGACCGGTGGCGAATCTGAAAAGGGAAAAGCTTACACGCTCCTCGCCTTCAGCAATAACGACTGACTCATCGAACTCACTGATACCCTCAAGAGTATTAGTGACTCTTTCAATCATTATCTGATCTCCATTTTCTTCCTTCTGTGAAGATGCGTAGGAATCTTTCTTCTGGATAGACGCCATGGTGATGTGAAATGGGAGTTTGAGGTGATAGAAGTTGGGGGAAGAGACGGACAACTGTCACACCTTTTATGGAAGAAGAAACAGCCGGCTCCTGCCGTCTACTGCCTTTCACTCCCCACATATCATCATCTCATTCCGCTGGGTCCCCAGGTGGGGAAACCGAGGGGCGGTGTGGTGATAGGAAAGGAGCTATTGTACCGAGAGGTGCCGAAGCCAAGGCACAAGGGCATTTCTCGAGAGCTTTAGTACTTTAGGATAAGATGAGACGTCGGTGTAGTATGGCGTCGGTTTGCTTGAAAAGCCGAGGAAGAGCCTTCATGAGCGAACGCTTACTTAGTTGTGCGTCGAATCAGGAGCACCACTGGAAGAGACCATCAAAAGCACTTCAAACTTCTACTTATATTCACATAATATGTTGCCTACAGACCAGCAATCCGATTGTCACTGATTCGAGCATTTTTCGCTTCCGCGCTTTACTGCTTGGTGCTCTTCTCCAAGTCGAAGATGACCTGTAGGCGGGACAGCAAGGATGAGCATCTGAGCAGACCATATTTCAATGAATTCGAAACTCACTTTGACAGTGTCCTTGATGGAAGTCTCAAAGTCGATCCACTTGATGTTGAGCTCCTTCTCGACCTTTGAGGAGTCGGTCTTGAAATGCTCAGGACCAGAAGTGACGGGTGCCTTGGGGATACGGTGCGCTTGCTCAGGGAACTGAACAGTTTACCGAATCGTCAGTAACCGCACTCGCTCCAAAGAAACACCGACCAGACCAGAAACTCACATCGCGAATGATAATGTCGGCGATTTGAGTGTCGTCGTAGTGTCCAGCAACACACAGGTATCGCTGTCCCTTGGCAACTTCTTCGGTCGTGGCGAGGACATGGATCTTCGCAATATCGCGAACATCCACCCAAACGGGGAACGCGGCGGGCTTCAGCTCTTTGGCGTCAACGACGGCCCAGACGGCTTCGGCGGAGGTGTTCAGGGATTTGATGTCATGAACGACTTGTGGGGGAGGGCCGCTGAGAAGGAAGCAGAGAGACTCAATTTCTGGAAGGTATTGCGAAACGAGCAATGAACTTACAAGACCATGGGAGGGCAGACGGTGGTGAGAGAGAACGACGCTCCCTCAGCAATCTTCCAGGCTTCCTCCTCGGCGAGCTTCTTCGAGGCACAGTAAACTGTCAAGCAGGCTCGTTAGACTTGTACTCTGCCATTTCGATCATTTCTTTCTCTCACCGAATCCGGGGTGGTCAGCCTTAGCAGCCTCCTCCAAGGTCGCCGGGTTCCAGTCCTTGTGACTGTAGGTGACTCCCTTTCCATTGTCCTTCTGTGCAAGGTTGAGGACGGAAGCGAAAGAGCTGGTAACGACAACGCGCTTGACGCTGGGGGTCTTCTTCGCGGCAAGGAGGGCTTCCTTGGTTCCGTCAATAGCGGGGAGGAGCATGTCCTTGAGGTTGTCCTCGACTTTGTAGTGGCTATAGAGGAAGTAGACATTGTTAGAACCGTGACCTATAGGGAAGAGTAAGTGGGGAAGACTAACAAGGGGGAAGCTGTGTGGGCGAGGATGGTAACGCCCTTAATAGCCTCATCGAAAGCACCTGTCAATTCAAGAGTACCCATTAGAGTCCAACTCCCACTTCAGCCTCAGCAAGAAAAGTACTGACCTGGTGTGACGATATCCTTGACGATGGCCCACTCCAAGTTCTTCTTGGTCTCTGGGTACTTTGCCTCCCACTCTGCAATCTTGGCCTGGCTACGAGCTGTACCACGGACTTTGAATCCCTTTTCGATGTAGGCGAGCACAACTTCAGTGCCGATGAAGCCAGTGGCTGTGGGTGGGATGGGAGCGAGTATTAGACCGAATTCGCGTAAGCAGCGACACGGCACGAGGAGTGAGCATACCTCCGGTGACGAGTACGAGGTCTGAAGACATTCTTGATATGCTTTATTGACGGTTGCGGTTAGTAGTTGAGGGTGGGAAAGAGAAGGAAGAAATTGTGAGGTGCGAGAAAGCAGGAGCACGCGCCGAATTGGAAGCTCGATGACGATTTCGAAATGCCTCCTCGCGCTTTGTCATGCCCAATCATACATGCATCAACATCACTCCTCGCTTCCTTGCCTCCCAAACTCTTTCTAGCAATTTCCAAACACCGGTCCTATCGATACCGAGTCCATGTGGAGGTGGAGGAAAGTGGAGGGGAGGTGGAGGGAGCCGACGGGAGGCAGCATTGGTGCCGAAAGCCGAACGCCACTCTCAACAACTGCACTTCCACCTCACCAAAATTGTGTACATACCCCACCAAGTTGCTTTCCAAAAAGTTGCAATTGGTTTTCCTACATCTCAGCCTGCCTCTTCCCTCTGTTTCTTCCTCGCTCTCTTACTTTCGTATTCGTGCCATTCGCCCTTTACAGTCGCGAGACTGCAAAGATCATAACCGACGTCAGCTCCGACTCCGATCAACAATAGAGGAATATGCTAGGACGTACACATCGGGCATCTGAGGTAGTGGGTCCTCCTTAAAGTACTCCATCTCCAGCGCTTCATCCGCCGTTGGTCTCTTCGCAGGATTCATCATCAACAGCGCTTCCGCGACGTCCAGTCCAGCCGGACTCAGCCATCTAATTCCGTTTGATCATCAGCACTTCGTCGCCATTCGACCGAAAAAAAAAAGATACTCACTTGGCGAAAGTTGTCCTCAGATTACTCTCGATAACCGTCTTCGGCTTGACAAGTTCGTACCAAGGAAGATCTTGTAGTCCCGGCCAAGTTTCCACGTTCGGCGTTCCAGTAATCTTGAAGATAACGTCTAATTGATGAATCTCATCCTGTCCTTGAAACACCGGTCTCCTCGCAAAGAGCTCCAAGAAGATACATCTGGTCGCCACCAACGCCGTCAGCCACTCTTCTCTGCCAGCATCAAGCTCGAGGAAAAGCAAGACTTACCCGGCACTCCACATGTCGACCTCAGCTCCATACACAGTCGCTCCAAACAATAATTCTGGAGGTTTGTACCACTGAGTAATAACCCGGTTGGTATAATCGTTACCCCGTCCTCTCGCATAAAACCTCGCCAATCCAAAATCCGCAATCTTAAGCTCTCCGTACTTTGATAGGAGAATATTGGAGCCTTTGAGATCACGATGAAGGACCCCCCGTCGGTGGATGAAGGAGAGGCCGTCGAGGAATTGGGACATGAGGGACTTGAGGTGGGCGGGAGAGAGAGAAATGGATGGGTGGTGGAGGACTCCAGTAAGGTCGTGGTCCGAGTATTCGAAGACCATGTAGACGTGACCTGAATCATTTCCCCGCCAATCGAGATCATCAGCTTCTTCCCCACCCAAGGAATCATCAAATCATTGGAAACTCACCTTTGGAAACCATCATCTCATGCAAGCTCACCACATTCTTATGTCTCAAGCTCTGCAAAAGCTTAATCTCCCTCACCGCCGTTACCGGAAAGCCATCTTTCTCCGCCTCCATCCTAATCCTCTTAAGCGCCACAAGTCCTCCCGTTTCTACATTTCTCGCTTTGTAGACTTTTCCGTAAGTACCTTCCCCGACTTGGACTAGTCGTTCGTAGAGCTCTGTAGGTGGGATGACGGGTGGAGGGATTTGGGGAGTTGAGGCGGAGACTACGACTGTTGGGACTGGGACAGGCGCGGGGAGGGGAGTAGTGTGAATGTTGATGGGCGTAGATTGAGCAGAAGTGACGAGGAGAGAGTCGTCCCTGGTCAGATTGGAAGAGTCCTTCGTGTTCGCTCGCGGTCGAAGGAATTCTTCGGGCCGCGAAAAAGTGGATGGGGAAGGAGCGACTGGATCGACATCCATCCGGTCTTCTTTTGGCGCACTTGCAAGTTCGATTTCTGAGGGCAGTTGTTTGCTCGGTGGCCGCGGAGGGGTATCTCGAGGTGGCGTGTCTCGTTCCATTGGAGGTTGAGAACTTTCCGTCGGTGGTTGATTCCTCGAAGACGACGCTCTCGATTCTTGCGACTCCAAAGGTAGTCTTCTTTCGTTCCCTCTCCCCGATCCATTCCTTTCCCCAGATTGCCGGCTCGTCTCATACCCCCTCCTGTCATAATCGTCTCTCTCATCTCTCCCCATCCCACCTCTCTCTTCTCTCCCGCCGCCATTCCGTCTCCTCTCTTCCCATCTCTCACTTTCCCGTCTCCCCCTCTCCTCTCTCTCCCTCTCTTCGAGCCTTTCTCTCTCTCTCCCCCTCTCCCATTCTCTATCCTTCTCCC
>JASZXU010000382.1:0-23294 GCA_035521515.1 Phenoliferia sp. Uapishka_3 | reverse complement strand
GGGGGGGACTGGTGGAGGACGAGAGCGGTTGATGCAGAGGGCGGAGAATCGGTGAGAGTGGGAGAAGGTGGAAGGAGAGCAGGAGTGGGCTGAGATGCAGCCCACGCTTCTTGTTGCAGGCGAAGGACAGCGAGCCATTCGAGAAGGCGCTTCTTGATTTTCTCTGCGAACAAGCAACAAGAAAACATCAGTCGCCCATTCCAAGTAAGAAGGAACAGACGACATTACTTACCAAGACCATAATGATCCTCATCCAATCGCTCCCTCGCCCTCCCCACGAAATCCCTACTCAACTCCAACGGCGTTTCGTCATCCCACGGAATCGCCAGCAACCAATCCACATAATTCCTAATCACTCCATGTTCAGCTCCTTGCGGTGGACTCTTCTTCAATCTCTTCATCTCCTTCATCACCACTTTCCTACTCTCCTCCGTCCATCTTTTCTCTTTGATCCGGCGCTCCAGTTCCGCCATATCATCTTCTTCTTCTTCCTCTCCCTCCTCTCCACCTCCTTTAATAGTTTTAATCCCCTTCGAAGAAGTAAAAGGTGAAGGCCTCCCTTCCTTCCCCGCCATCTCCTCCAATTCCTGCCTAATAGCCTGAAGTTGCTGCAACAACAAAAACTCCTTCTGTCTCCTACTCAAACTCTTATCAACTTTCTCCCTAATCCTCTCTTTCAAACTCAATCCTTCTCCCGTCCTTCCAAAGATCTCAATCCCCAATCCAACCCTCTCACCGCTCTCATTTGCGGCTAATATCGCCAATTTATCTTTGAACTCGATTAGAGGAGTGGGGAAAGAAGAAGCGAGGATATCGACTAAAGAAGGTGCAGTGGCTGGTGAGATTCCCTCGATTAAAACTTTCAGACGTCTTTTGGCGAGTGGTTGGATAGGGGAGATAGAATCGACGGCTTTGAATAGCTTGAGGGCTACTTCTTGGAGAGTGGGGACGAGGTGGTGGGAGGCAGTAGGAAGAGGAGCGGAGGGGAGGACGGTGATGTTTGCTTCGTGGTAGGGCGTAGTGGAAGTGAACGAGTCGAGAGAGATTCGCGAAAGACCTTCGACTGTCGCGAGGTAGCCTGGGGAGGAACCGGGGCGGCGTTCGAGGCGGATTATTCGCGCGGCGGTGCCGTCTGCAGAGTTTCATCACACTTCTCCATCAGCATAGTAGACAGAATGATGAGAGGAGATGAACGCACGAGAGAAGATGGAAGATTGAGGAGGGAGTAGATGACCTGCTCCCCATCCTTCGGCAGATGTAATGACGACGCCACTCTCGCCGTCGACATCTGGAACGCGCAACGGTGCGATACCGATGATAAGGGACTTGTTTCCCGGTGTTGCGTCGGAGTCCTAAAGGGATTGAAAGGGTGGTATGCGTCAGCTTCGGTATGTCCTGTCGAATGAGGATCGCGCGGGGTCGGGCTGGCGGCTCGAGGCTGCCGCGCCACAGAGTACCGTGGCAAGGTTGTAGACTATTCGGACTCTCCACTGTTGCCGTCCTAGGTTGAAATGCGCGCAACGATGCCCTCGCGTTAACCATCCTCCGATCCACGCCGCCACTCGCGACCCTCCGACCGCCGACGCACGACCCCGCATCCTGCGCCCAACACTCACATCCCATCACCACCACGAGACCGCGTCCCACCCAGACCATCCAGTCGTTACCAGACTTACCCTGACAAGCTGTTTGATGAGCTGAATCGAGTCTGGTCGTGCGATTTGTAAGGTGAGGATGAGGGATGGGAACAATATTTGATTTGCTGGGAGGACGATGATCGGCAGAACGGAGGGAATGTTGTGTGGACCACTCATCCTGCTGAATAAATGGGAGGTTGGTGAGTAGAAAGAGGCGATTGCGCGATTGTGATGGATGAGCGCCGGCACTCGGTCAACTCAGCCGGAGGACACACCTCCTATTGCTTCTTTCTTTTCCTATTCTCTTCTCCCTGCGTCCTTACCTACACTGATTGTTGCAGGATGATATACTACAGCACCCACCCTTTCGATATCATTCTCATATGTACCCCGCCAGTCAACCTCGATCTCGCCCACTATCCTCGATCCCACCTGCCACCTCAAAGCTTCGCACCCTTCTGAGCTCCCTTGAGTACCGCATCAAGCTTCGTCGCCAACATGACTGAAGATCATAAAAATAATAGGGTCAGCGGATGAAGGCGCAGCGAAACTAAGCCAGGCAGCTTCAGTTGCGGTCCTCTCCAGACACGGTGGGGCTGACAGGCCTAGGATTAGGACAACAAGATAGCAAGGTTGACTCACTGTTTCCCTTGACCTTCAACTTGCCCGACATGAAAGCCTTTTGTCCATTGAGACTTCCATCCGCGAGCTGGAGAGGTGGTGGGGCGGGCCAGCGGAGGTCAGCGCGCACTCACATGGTTCCACTCTCGCAAAGAACGATTAATTACCTGCTGGAAAGTCTCGTCCGCGAGTGAAATGATAACGTCCGCCTATCGCCCCCCAACTTCTATCAGCATCCCTCTCTCCTCATCTCACATTACAAGCTCGAGCCGCCTCGACCCACCTTCGGCTTAGCGGGACCCTGATAGACCTTCCCTTCCTATATTACAACACCCAAGGGCCGCATCAGCAACCAATCCTCACACCCCACTGCTCAAAAAACGAGGACGCACCTTCTTCATATCAATAGTCCAAACCCCTTCCTTCCCCTTCGCGTTCTTAACCTTGAATTCAAAGATTCCATTCACTTTCTTCATTTCGCCTTTTAGAGCTTCAGGTCCCATTGCGGAGAAACCTTCGGAGACTGCATCGAAGATCTGGAGCAGGATGAGGGAGGGTCAGCGTGGGGAGATGGGAGGAACGGGAAGAGAGAGCGGCACCTTGGAGGAGGAAATGTCGGAATCGGCAAGAGGCATTCTTTAAGTAAGGTGTGGGTGGGTGAGTTTGGATGGATTTGCGAGATGAGCTGGTGGAAGAGCAGCGCGGGTCGGCCCCGCGTCATGTTTGGAGCGTGCAAGTTGAAGTAGGGGTCAACCTCTTCTCGTCTCTGTTCACCAGAACGTGACTACCGCCAGTAAATCTGACACTACTGACAAGCTCGTCTGCAAAAGGCAAACATGAAAACCCTTCGTCGAAGTGCAGTGACTCCTAAGTGCAACGAACTGCCGACGCGCGCTGATAGTGACTCGTGAACCTTGATCCATGGGGAAAAAAAATGCAATGTTGTACGGACGTCAAGTTTCCGTTACAACACGCCATTCCCAACCGGGGAGTCGAACCCCGTTCGCGGCTGTGAGAGAGCCGAATCATAACCGGTAGACCAGCTAGGAATTTAACGATTCTTCGCGGCGTCGTTTGTTTATCGGTAGTTTGTTGATGTCAACTTTCCTTCAGAGGAGGCTGCTAAGCGTGTCTCTGTCTCTTTGTTTCTAGATCAACTCAGCCATCCATCAATTCCATACAAGTGCCAGAAGACCTTGGGAAAGAAACACCTCGGGGGCACACGCGATTGTTTCGCAGCCCATCTTTGAATGAAAGAGCTTAGAAGCTCATTGCGCATCCAGCTGAGGCGTAAGATGGCTGAGATCTGACATAGAAGGTTCTGCTACCTGCTTACCTGCTACCCAAAAAAAAGCCCCCCCGCTGTTCTTTGATTGAGGCGACGACGGCCGGGACCACATCGGCGCAACAAAAAAGAGTGTGACTCCTATGTATCGACGTAAGAACAAAGCAAGCATCTCTGATGACCTACCCAGGACTCGAACCTGGAATCTCCTGATTCGTAGTCAGACGCCTTAACCATTGGGCCAGCAGGCCGGGTGGCCAACTCACTTCCCGATGCCTTGGAGTTCGCAGTGATTGCGCTGCTTTCCTTGTCCTGAGAGGCTTCGGAAACTTTCCCAAGTGCTAGCATGTAGTTTCTGGTGGTTACTGGAATATCACTTTGCTTCAAGCAATACCTTGGTTGGAAATGTATTGCAATAGCGTCGACCAAACGCAACTTTCTTTCCGGCGGCGGATTCTCAGGCGGTGCTACTACTATGTAGATCTGCGTGCAAGATCAAACCCTCTGAAGCATGGACAAGTATGATGAATTAAGGTACCCATGTTCATAGGTACAATGACATAGCAAAAATGAACAACAATCCCATCAACTACCCACAACCCATCCAGTACACCCCCCATAATTTACTCCAAATCAACATCCAAATCCTTCATATCCGAATTTGCAGACTTCCTCGCATGTGGAAAAGGGAAAGAATCCTGAGTTCCAAAGCGACTGATGTCTTTCGCGGCTTGTCGTCGAGCGTGACGCTGTCGGAGGACAATTTTTATGGTCATCGCTGACATGCAAGCTATCACAAAGCTGGCGAGCGTAGCGTTAGTGAATTCAAGAAAGGAAGTGTGGAAAGAACTGACCAGGTGTAGATCCAGATCATGCCTATTGAGGCGAATTCGAGCCTGCGAAAGGGAGTGAGCCCAGGGGTGTACGACGGAGGCGATGGAAGACTTACAATGATGCGTGGGTCAGAACGATGATGTAGTGTGTAGACTGTGATGTTTGAAAGTCAGTGCGGATCATAGGAAAACCGTTTAGCATGAAGCTACTTACCACCCACCAAGAAAATCCAATGAAAGCTACACAACTCGGCAGCACAGCAACAAAGAACTGAACTCGCAAATTCAGCACCAATCATTTGAACTTTTCGAAAAGAGACTCACGAGTATCGTGTCCCACTCTAGTTTCCGTACCCTCCCTTCCACATCATCAACCTGAGTCGATTGATAGCTATCGTTACTCTGTGCCCTTTCGAGTCTTCCAGGACTCGCAGTATCCGAATTGAACAAGGTGAGAGGGGCGACAATAGGAGTTCCTACAGGCACCAGGCGAGCACCACCGACTCTTCGGAGGGTCGAAAGCAGCTTAACACCACCGACGACATTGACCTGAGGGCGACGGAAGCGGGTCAGACAAAGCAAGGGACTACAAAGTAAACAGGGGTGGACTTACAATTATCAAGATCGTTGTTGACACAATGTAGACAATAGTACCTGCCTTGAGTCGCTTCAAAAACTCTTTGAATAAGACGAGCCTAAAAGTAAGATCAGCAAATTGTCTGCAGTCCGCGAAGGCTAGCCAAGAAAACGCACCTCTCATCCGCCATCGCTTGCAGCACTGTCTCCTGTGACGCAGAAACCCCATCCGCAGGGTTGAAGTTCCCAGCATCCGATCCTAACGCCGCATAAAGCCTATTCCAACTCTCTCCGAAGTTTTGCCAGCCCCGACCCATCCAAAGTCCCGCACCGAGCATTGCGCCGACTACCACCGGCACTAGGAAAACGAAGATTGAGTTGGCGACCCATGGACCTAAGATGTGGCTGTGTGGTTTGGAGCCGCTGGATGCTAGATTGGCGCCGGAAAGAACGGCGAAGGTTGTTGTTGCGACGTGCAAGTAGAACGGGATCCCTGCGAAGAGGCGTTAGTCAAGTGAAGGTGGGTAGTCTTGGTAGATTTCCGAACACATAGCTCCAATCCAGTAGTAAAGATTTGCTGGATCGCCTCTCTGACCCAGCATCTTGAAAACGTAAATAGTCAAGGTGATCCAGACTAAAAAAATGGTAGGAAAGTGTTAGCCCATCGGTCTTGCGCTAGAAGTGGAAAACTTTTACGCACGCGCCGCGACTACAATGGAGAGGATTGGGTATAGTAGATACTGATTGATCACGAAGTAGGGTCCTGTGTATGATGAATGGGCGTGAGATGGTTCGATACCACCGAGGAAGCTCAGACGAACCCGCAGGTCGATGAACAATTCGCCCAAACCACACGCTCCGCTGCCGTTGGCGCTGCTCTTGAATCTGGAGGCAGAAGTAAAGCACTGAGATCCCAATCATTCTGCCGAGGTCAACTCATGGTCAGCATCTTCGTCTGGTAGTGGGCAGGAGGTGGGAGCTACGCAATAAGGAGCACTAGTAGTCCAGTCACTCGCTCCGGAAACCTGCGCCCCATTTCCGGATACATTTCGTTCACGATGACAGTCTGTATGTATGAGAAAGGATTTTGGGTTCCAGCTGGAAGGGGGTAGCCGATAAGAGTCGAGTTTGCCATGGTGTTGGAGGTGTCGGAAGTCAACGTCGACTTCAATAGCGCGGGCGTGTTCGTGACCCAGGCGGCGGTGTAGGTGACGAGCTGGACGTTTCGGTGAGTTACGTTTCGGTGAGTACACTTCAAAATGAAGGAGGAGAGAAGGTGGGTGGGTGGAGCAGCTGATGTGCAAACCAGGGTTGCCCGGAACCTGACCTATCCCGTTCCGTCTCACTTGGGACATCTCGGAACCTCATCGCGAGATTCGAGATCTACGCAGAATCGCGACCAGAAGTACCCTCGAGGTATAGCTAGCTTAGAGCTTTGTCTCGTGTAGAATGAAACGTGCCTCCGAAAATTGATTGAGGAGCTCATGCACGGACTGAGATGTGCCTGATGTTGACGCGCGGCGACTCAACGGCTGCTCCAGGCTGCTTCCCTTTCCGAGCGTCTTTAACTTGCGAGAGAAGGTATTTCGAAAAGCTCGCGAGCGAGATGTGTAAAGTAAGGTCTATAGCATCGCTACGCTAGAACGTATTGGGTTCTTTCGTTTGATTTGGGGTCCATTGCTGTCGATGCTTTCGCGGACGCCATCCTTTCACTTCGATCTTGAAAGTTTGAGGTCAGCGGGCCAGGTGCAGTACCCGACTTCTTGGAACTCGCTAAGGCAATGTGGAAAAAGAAGCTAGAGAAGAAATCGAACGACCTCGTGGTCGGGCATCACCGTGGACGGCTCAAGCTGGTACGCAACGACTTGATACTTTGTTCGAGAGCAATTCAGTTTACGACCCACCTTCGAGGTAGGCGTCAGAGCAAGTCTCTAGCATCAAAAAGGAGAAAGGCTCCCGTTGGGAATGCGAGGCAACAATGAACATCTTTGCGATTGTCCCACGGCGTCGTGTCTGCGAAGCCCCGTCCAGAGGCAAACGGATACCCCGTATCATGATTACGCGCACGTGAGGGCGAGGATCGTACCACTTCTTCGAGTCTTTAAGACTTCACGATTTTATCATGCAGGCAGGACACCTGGTCACTGAGTCGTCAATTCCTAGCAGGTGCCAGGAGCAAGTGCGCGCGCGGCCGATTTCGATACGAGCCTTGCGGCGTGAAACCCTTCGTTATAGAAGTAGAGGCATCATGGATCACACTTTGAATAGTTGTATTAGCCTGGAAATTAACTGCCGCGTTCATTGCCGATTCTTCCTCAACCACAAACCTCTATAGCTGACAAAGGACCTGATGTGACGTGTACGAAGAGGTATCTGAGAAAAAAATTACTTCCAAGCGCTTTTTGTAACAACATGGTCACATATTTATGCACTGATGACGAACCTATTGCGCCCACCATCTAGTCGCCACCCAAAAAGGGTCCTCGATAGCCTCGAAGCTTCTCACTGTGTTGGACCAAAAGTCTCCACCTGCGGCCTGTCCGTCCCAAACAGCGCCGCCGTACTGATTCCCCCATCCCCAGTCTTGCCCTCCTGCATGAGCAACTGCCACACCCGCACCCACTCCAGGTGCCCCGAATCCCGGCCAAAGTTTCTCGATTGGCGGAGGAGAATTTATCTGAGAATCCTTCAAGACCCGCTCTAGAAGTTCGATTCCTCGGGTGATGACTTTATTTGAGGGACCACCTCGAGGTAGGATGGCGATGATTTCGCATATTTCGGAGTGGAGGGTGGACCGATCCGAAAGCGACAAGTCGGGGCCATGTATTAGTTCGGTACCCAGGATAACCCCAGCGAGGACTGTGTAGGCGGTGATATGCCTGAAGATAAATTTAGTGAGTTTTGATCCTACCGAAATAGCAGTGTTTGGCGTACCAAGGCCGCTCGTAAAGCTGGGGAATGGGTCGCCTTCTCTCTTCGAGGACGCCTCGAGCAGCCTCGATGCAAATCTGGAGGCGGAATTGTATCTGTCAGATTTAATCCTCTTTATCTCGAAGGCCAATTGTAAGAGCGCGCACTCACTTTTCGAGCATCACCAAATCTTTCATCCGAGTAACTCCTTCCCAAAAAACTACGATACATCATAATCCTACTCGGGCCTAGCAGCATTGCCCACATGAATCTCGCCATGGGCAAGTAATCGAATCGTTGCCGAAAGTTATGCTCCGCTGGATAGGGCTCGAGAGTCGGTAAGAGGGACGGAAAAGAGGAGAGGAGGTTCAGGAGTTTGGCGTCGGAGGCCAGAACTACGTCGTATTGGTCTTGTAGAGTGGGTGCTGCATGAAAAGCGGTGTTGAATTGGCGGAAGATAGTGGCATGTTGGCCCATTGCGAGGAGGCTGCGAAACGTGTGAGTGACTAGATTGAAGTAAGGCCCCGAAAAATGTAGCCTACTGTGTGACGAGCGAGGAATCTTTCAAAGGTCGTGGGATCATAGGATGCGCATCCGAAAGATTTTCATCGTTTATGTTTGTGGGTTCGACCGTGAGGGCGGGTGGCAAATACAGCGATCCTGGCATTGTCGTGTCGCGATGACTGTCGGAGGGGTCAGCTTCCTTGCGAGAATAGCCCGGTGAGAAGGTTTAACCGACCTCTCGGCTATGTACAGGCACATCCACGCCCTACGGCCCAGCTCGCGTTTTATCAGGCCGTCCGTCGGTGAATCCTTGGTTTCTGGCCCCAGGAGGTGGAGGTGGAGAGATTGAGCAATCTTCAAACCCATATGAAGTAGTGATTCAATGTAGGCAGAGGCGCTGAAGGAAAACACAATGAGTGGCAGGCTTCTACGATTCTGTGCAAAGTGACAAGTGCATACCCGAAATTATGAGATATCTGGAGCAGATTAACTTAGTCGGTAAAGAAAACACCCCGAGCAAACATTAAGACGAACCATAGGCAGAATACAGATGACTTGTACAGCTTCGAACGTTGGCGACGCCATGAAGTCGCTGCGATGGAGAGCTTCGAGCGAGGCTTCGAACCACAGATGCGGGAGAGAAACGATTTCGCCTGATGAATTGCGAGGTCAGAAAGAAGTCGTGGAATCTAACTTTCGCTTACGTACCCGGGGAAAGGCCTAGTGAGGCGCCGAGTTGTTGGTCCAAGAAGTAAAGGCCGCTCTGCAGGGGGAGGGGAAACTTAGGATTGACCCCCGTCACAAGTGTAGTGACACGCACCGATATGATAGCAAAGTCTGGCCGGGAGATTCAAGCGTTAGCAAGATTTTTCAACCGTTTCGGCGGAGTCCTCACAAACAGCCAACCATTCTTCTTTCACCTCCCCGATACCTCGCTTCATTCTTTCAATCCATTCGTTATGCTCTCTCAGCCAAGAGGGAACATGAACGACGCAATGAATCCAATCAACCGCGTTGAGGGAAGCTTCGACGATTAAATTGGAGTGAGCAACGGGAACGAGGTCGAGGAGCGATTGAAAGGCGAGGGAGGAGTCTGAGCGACGAGATTTGAAGGCCGGGGGGCCGAGGGAAGATTCGAGAGACGGCGAAGGCTGCAAGTTTAGATCCTGAGCGACAACTTCAATGGGCGAAAACAGCAAAACACTGACGCGATTTATTGGTGAACGAGTTTGATCGACCGGAAGACCTAACACCCGAAGATATGGTCGCAAAATGTCACTTTTGTCCTCGACTTCACCTCGCCCAATTTGTGTGGACTGGCTCGACATTGCCAGTGCTGCGAGACCTGGTCGGCCTCCGACAAAGTTTTGTGACACACTCGTCGGCGACATTTGATCAAAATCCTCCAACTTAATCCTTGGACCTCCTGCATCGCTGTTTCCGTCTGTGGATCCACCGGCTGAAGATGACAGCGAAGTCTTCGGGCGAAGCTTAGTTATGATTTTGTCTTGCTGCGAAACCCTTTTCCTCAATTGCGCGAGCTCGCTCTTTAATTGTGTGATTTCCAAAGCTTGAAGCTGATCGTCCGAGATAGGCAGGCGTTCCACGCTGGGTGGACCAACAACAGCGCCTCGGACAATAACACTCCTGCGAAGGCGGGTCAGCATGTTCCCCATCCTCCGGAGAGTGTAAAAAGACTCCTACTCTCGGACACAGCTAAAAAAAGAAGAGGGGGAGATAGATTAGCGAAAAGAAATTCGAAGCGCGGGCCCTCGATGCGATACCTCCTCCTCCCCACAGTGCCTCACATAAATGGCCCCTTCGCGGCTGGCAGCTGAAAGAGGACGCCAGCGGATGTATGTAGCGCCTACCAAAGCACCTTTGCCGCGTTGTACCCAGCCCAACCATCTCAAACCTCGCTACTCCTCCCTATCGTGTTGCTGTCCGACTCTTGTCCATGGACAGCATACGTTATCCGGAGCCCGACTCACCTATCTGCCACACCTCGCTTAACGCAATTATCGCAGGGAAAGACCTTGTTACACTTGATCTGACCGTCGAATCCCAACATCAGCACTTCACATTCTGATCACGTCCGATACGCTTCCGACGGACTCACCTTGCGCCGGTAACAAAAAGTGCAGGATGTTGGGGCCCTTTGCGATATCCTAGGCGTCGGGCCTGCCGAGCTGGAAGCTTTTGGCTTCTCCTCTTCAGCGCTATGCTGACGTGAGGGCGGCATGTCGCCCCAATGTCGCGGGGGAGGGAAGGAAAGAAGGGCGCTCGTGTCGTAGTGGCTGTGCCCGGGACTTCTCGGCAGGGCCCCTGTCCTCTTTCTCCTTCAAAGAGACGAGTTTCTCACAATCTGTCGAGCCTCGAAGCTTTTTCTTCGGACCTTTGTGAGAGAAAAAGAAATTTGAAGCGACAATGAATAGCCGCTTCCGATTGTGCTCGAGCGCACTCGTCATGGAAGCGAAGCATTTCATAATGAAGTCTCAGTCATTCTGTGGGTGATCAAAGAAAGGGCAGATCCCACCCAGTCCCACTCCCCAAATTAGGAGAAGGTAACGAAGCTCGTAAATGTTCTACCGAACTTGATTGCCGTCGCGCGACTCTATGATTTCTCGGCTCCTCCCACCCTCTAAGGTTCCTTTCGTAGACCGACGCGAGCCACGAAATATCGTCTACCGGGTTCACTTGGACTTCGAAGTGTGTATGGACGTGGGAGCCCTTGTCCCGAAATAGTTGCGTGCTTTTAGGTGGTTGTGTGCTTTCCACCGCTCCTACCACTTTGCGTTCCTTTACAAGTTGTCGCCGCTCGCTGTCTGCCTCAGTGTGCATCGAAATGATTGTCTAGCTTCCAATTAATGAATGTAATGTAAGTGCGTATGGTAGCAATCTCATCGTGCAGCTTCTCCCTCCGGGCTTCTCTCACAGCCTCCCAGACACTACGGTCTCCCCGGCAGCTCATACCCTTCTTCATCCGCATCATCTCCTTCCCATCCACCATAGCCGTTGGGATGCCCATTGGCATTGAGGGACTTTGGCAAGCCCGACTCAGCATCCATTGAGAGTGAGGGGGAAGTGGGGGTCGGGGCGTTGATGAACTTGAACTCGGCGGGGAGGAAGTAGTAAAAGCAGACGACGGCGAGAGAGCCGCCTGCTACCAAATCGATCAAGTAGTGGTGTGTCAAGTACTGGAAAGAGGGAAAGTGTAAGCTTCCCCAGTTTCGGAAATGTTTTGCAAAGTAGCAATGGGCAAGGAGAATTTGAAAAACATACCATGGTCGACCAGTAGAGCACAAAGATATAGCTCCAGTAGAATGGGGTGTATTGTGGGAAGAAGTGACTGAGGAAAAGTGCTTCCATCGTGGAGCACCCAGCGTGGAGAGATGGGAAGGCACCGAAAGGAACAGGGGCGCCGGAAAAGGTGACGGTATAGCCGTTCGAGTGGAAGATGGCATCAATACGAGCTAAACCTCCAGGAGATCCTCGCATGCCGTAGTTGGCGGGAACAAGTCCCTCTCGGAGCTCGTACCCTTTAAAAGAGAGATTGTAAGCCTCTGTGCGGGAAAGAGAACAGCTAAGACGAACATGGAGGTGCGCAAGGGAAAAGCACCTGGATGATCACTCCAAACAAGTTGAGGTAACCAAACGCTGTTCCCCAGAATTTGACGACTCCGGGTGGCCCAAACACGAACAGGCACGCCGCGACGATGAACGGCAAGGCGAAATGTAAGATTCCGTAAGGGATCCACGCCAGGATGTCGAGAGCGGGATTCGTATACCTCGTGAGGATGTCGGAGATGTTGGCTCCGTATAATACGGATTCGAGGGTTGGGAGGACGGAGACCCAGATGTGGGGTCGGTAGGCCGCCGGAATAAATTGGCAAGAGTAGTAGAAGAGGAGCCAGGAGAAGATTGGCGTGGCGGGTAGGACGAATTGAGAGGAGAAAGGGATGAGGACGAGTGTTGTATAAGCGGTTATGAGGAATAGTTTGAACCACAGTGGGTGAGCCATTACGGCGAGGGAGAAGAGGGCGAGCTGCGGATCGGAATGGTCAGCTGCTGGACCTCTCGAAGATTACACCTCTAAATTCGAAAGCGTATGCTGCCGGCGTAGAAGAGACGTCGACGTTACGCTCAAGAGCCCATTTGACATCCTAGGCCCCCTCCATCGAGCCTTTCAGCTCTGCGACCAGGCCACCGTCCCTACTGATCCTTCGCGGCACATTATACGGACCCATTGATGTATTAAATTCCCACCCAGCGTGCATGCTCGTCCCATGCTGCGAAGGACGTGCGCGCTTTGCGTCTCTCGACGCCTCCTTCCTCCCTTTGACTCCCATCCTGGCTCCTGCTCTCTTATGGGTTGCACTTACAAAAGTCAAGAGAGCATACGGCACGGTCTCTTTCCAGAAATTGAACTGGTACCGCTTTACGCGCTGCACGCTCACCCTCGGATCAAAGTTGATTTCGAGGCGGTTGACGGCGCCGAGGACGCTTGCGCGCAGATTTGGCGGTATCCGCAGACGAATTGTCGAGGAGAAGCTCATCCGGTGCGGCTTGTCGCGGGTTCGTCCGTGGTGCCGTTACTATAGGCTCCGCTTCGTGCGCCAAGGTGTCGTCGAGTTCCTCCTACCCTCAGCGTCGGCCGCACTTGGTGCAACTCCACTCGCTTCACAGCTCGAAGGATAACTGCTGGGAGAAAAGTTGCCGGTGGGTGTTATGGGGGCCTGCAAAGCCGCTGCTGGGTGTCGCAACAAAAGCCCGGGCGCCATGGCAGGTCCGTGCACCAGGCGACGTCCCTCGGCGTCCGCTCCTCACTGTTTATGCTTCCTCTCGCAACTTCACTTACAGCTCCATTTGCTACGCTTCGAAAGGACACCAACGTATCAAAAAGCTGCTCTGCGTTCAATGGCCCCTCCTCCAACCTCCCCTTGGGCCGGCTTAGGAGCGCTCCGATTCGCGATCTCGGTCTGAACGACTGAGCGCCCGGCGCCTCGAAATGATTATAACTCAATGCTCTGAGTCCCATCGCTGCTCGTTATGCGAGCTCAGAAATGCGTGCCAGTCACGTGCTGCTGGGCGACAACAGCGAGCGGCGTCAAACCGCAAAGAAATCGAGATACCTCAGCGTCGACGCACTCGACGGCAAGTTCGACTATAGTAATAGGATGCGAGAATACTAGTGTGGAAAACTAGCTTGCAGACTTGCTGACTTGCTGAACTTGACAGAAAGCTCCGCATGTCATTGGCACTCCGCAGATGTCATGATCAGGTAACATACCCTCATTGTCCTTCGTCTTCCCACAGAATATTGCTCAAAGATTCCTGTACTAGAGAAACGTCAATTCCTCACTTCGAAGTATTGCCTAACTGTCTTAGGTCGGTAACACTTCCAAGCCTCCCAAATAATGCATTGTCAAGCCTTGTCAAACTGAGAAACTTTCGTGAGCCTTTTTCCCAAGTCGAGTCAGCATATGATTTCACTTGCATACAGATTGCAACTTTCTGACTCATTTTGGAGTGTGCTTTTCGTCCAGTGCGCATCCCACACTCTGTCACAACCTCTTGGGTACGAGACGTCTCGCCGCTGCACGAAGCTGGCATCTACTAACTGCACTCCGCATCCACCCAAAGAAATCAACGAACAGATTTAATAATTCGGTCCAACATCTCACACCCTTCACAACCCTCCACCTTTTTAACGAAAGCGACAATGCGCCACCCATCTCGCGAAGCGCCTCTTGCTGTCGAGTACTTGTCGTTTAAAGTCCGAAAGATAACAAGTTTCTCCTCTTTTTCTTAGCCGTATGGTGGCTCCCGAATGCCCGCTTCCCACGACACATGCTCAGCAGAATAGGAATTGCATGCAACAACGCGCTGAACTCGCCACTCGAATCCGGCGATAGGTTGACGCTGATGCGCTGTCAGGTTGGCGGGGCATTTGCGGGCTCTTTCGCTACCGAGAGCAGGAGCTGATCTTTTTGCTTCATTTCGACGCCGCGACAGGACAGACTTGCGAGCTGGAGATAAATAGGCGGCTCGCGGGACGGGTGGACGTCGGACGGAGGGACAGGTGCGGTCGAACAAACGCGTCCCCACCGTCGAGCCCTGTCAAGTCCTTATCGAGCCGTCATCCCCAGATTTGAAGAAGCTTTGGAAGACTCGGCTTCGAAAAATCTCCCCATGGAGAAGCAACTTTGATCGGGAGCAATCGAGGCGGGCAACTTCTCGTCCGGTGCGGGTTTTGTTTGGGCCTGTCAGCCTTTCCTCTTCCAACCCCACGACTCACAAGCTTGAAACGGTGGCAAAGTGCGTTACATCATCGGGTGGTGTTGTGCCATTGGTGCGAGCTGTTTGATTATCAGTGTGTATCGACCGGTTTGCGCTTGATTATATTGATGACCGTCGCTTATCTTGCGGCGTTCCCAGGCGCTCAGGAGTTGTCCAGCTGGCAACCCAACAGCTCAGCGATGTCGCGTATGAAGAGGGGCAGCAGTAAATGGGGTGACGGGTCGTCTTCAATATCGGATGCAATCGGCAAAGGTCCACGAATCAGACACGATAATGTGCCTCAAGGCGGAAGATACGTTGTCTCAGTGTCTGCCGCGCGTGGAGTGGAATTTCAAATCGCCACTCGGATGTCGCGATAACGAGGCCCGGCCCGTCGCCCTGCGAGGAGATCTGTCGCTCGACTTGTGCCCGGTGTCTCCCTCTTCCCAATCACTGAAACCTCATCTCTGTCCTTTTAGTCGGTGGTTTCCCCTACTTCTCGCCTTTCACCCTCCTTCCCCCTCTCTTGGGTGCTCCCTCTCCACCTAGGGCTCTTTCTGTTTACTTGCCCGCGTTCTCGAGGTGCGTCTTTTGTCGAAATCTGAGGATTTCAAATCTCGCAGCGACTTTGTTCAGCGAGCGCGAAATTGACACTCTTCACCTCTGCTACAGATCATGGCAAGCCTTTTTACTCCTCCAGCAGGAGCTTGCCTTGCACTTGTCGTGCAGCTCGTGGAGATGGCTTCCAACGCCACTTTGGGGCGATCATTCGTATCGACAAAGCTAACTCAGGTCTATCTCTCTCTCCACTTCCAGCCTAACGTATCATACGATGCTTCGGGCGACCTTATCGCCAACTGGGATCCCACTGGGGCAAACCCACCCGCCGTCTACAGTGCGTGCCTCTCATCTCGGCTCAGCGCCGCCCTATCTGACGCTTCTTTCTTCAGATCTTGGTGACATGTCGTGGATCCTGTGAGTTGTCGTCGAAGGGATGCCTGAACAAAGTCCAGTGGAGATTGACCCGTCATGCCCCTTCAGTGTTGCTGGTATTCTCGTCATGATCATGCAAGTCGTCTTTCCAGTGACTCTTTCGCATCGCGTTTTGACCCTGTTTCACTTGCTTCTCTCAGGGCTCCTGGAGTTGCCTTTTTGTGTAAGCGAAGTGACTATGTTGACGAGCGAACCAATACTTATTCAACCTCCCCCTGATTCGCAGATTCCGGTCTTCTGCGACGCAAGAACGCCCTCTCCATGTTGATGTTGGCTTTGGCCGTCTATTCCGTCGCAACTATTCAATGGATGTTTTGGGGGTATTCACTCGCTTTTGTGAGCCATCTTTCATCATCATCCATGTAATGTGTGATTGGATCCTCACACTTTACTCATTTCGTGCAGAGTTCCACGGGAAGCAAATTTATCGGAGACCTGAAACACTTCGGACTTATTGATGTGCTCGATGCTCCAAGTGCTGGAAGCTCGAAAATTCCAGCCCTCCTTTACGCTTTCTACCAATCCATGTTCGCCGCCGTCACACCGGTCATTATCATCGGTGGTTGCGCTGAGCGTGCCAGGATTCTCCCCATCCGTGAGCTGAATCCCTTCTGTTCACCTTTGATATATTTTACTAAACTCTCACTTGTCAGTCGTTTTCACATTTATTTGGGGCACCCTCGTTTATGACCCGATTGCCTGCTGGGTTTGGGCACCTAATGGATGGGCTTTCCAGCTTGGCGTGAGTCTAGAGTACCATCTCATTACAAGCACATAACTTTATGTCTGACAATCTTGAATTTGTAGGTCCTCGACTTCGCTGGAGGAGGACCTGTCCACATGACTTCCGGAACGGCTGCCGTCGCCTGGGCTGTTTACCTCGGAAAGCGTCGAGGATACGGAACCCCCAAGCTCGCCTACCGCCCACACAGCGTTTCCCACGTTATTCTCGGTACCACCCTTCTCTGGTTCGGATGGTTCGGATTCAACGGTGGATCTGAGCTCGCCGGTAATTTGCGTGCCGTTCAAGCCGCGATGGCGACCAACTTGGCGACCGCGATGGCGGGACTCACCTGGATGTTCATGGACTACTTCTACACCGGAAAGTACTCTGCCGTGTCCCTCTGCTCCGGTATTCTCGCCGGATTAGTTGGTATCACCCCTGCTGCCGGAGTAAGTCTGATCTCCTCATTCTCACAGACGAACCCTCTGCTAACGATATTGAATTTCAGTACGTAGGATCGCCAGCAGCACTTGCCATTGGGTTCGTCACCGCCATCGTCGCCAACTTTGCCACCGGCCTCAAGGTTCTTGGACGTTTCGATGACCCGGTTGATAGCTTCGCGCTTCACACCGTTGGAGGCTTTACGGGATCGATTTTGACTGGACTCTTCGCCGACTCTCGGGTGGTCGAGTTTGACGGCTACTCTGTCATCACTGGTGGATGGATCAACAAGTTCTACAAGCAGCTTGGCTTCCAGCTTGCGGGTAGCTTGTCCATCGTTGCTTGTGAGTTCGCATCCACCTTCAATCATCTGCGCCAACGCTAAATCTGTATCTTGATGATAGACACCTTCGTGATGACCTATATCATCCTCTTCTGCATTGACCACGTGCCAGGTCTCCACTTGCGTGTTTCCGAGGAGAGTGAGATTCTCGGAATCGACGAGGCTGAGGTACGTCAATTTTACTGTTCCGTAATTTGTTTCACAAGATCTAACTTGCTTCCCACTTTCAGCTCGGAGAAGCTTCCTACGACTACGTAGCACTTCGTCGCGATATTGACTACCCTGAGGAGCACGCCGAGTGGATGGCTGGATCCTCAACGCCACCATCCAACCGCTCACATGAGAAGGTGTCCGCGGAGCCAAAATCGGAGGTTGTTGTTAATTAGATCTCGAGGAAGAGTATGGGTGTACCTGTCAAGATTGTTTAGTGCTGGAGTAATTCAGCGGGATAGAGAAAGTTGTCAAAATTATCTTAGTCTACAACTCTTGAGCCTTTCGTTTACTCTTGCAGCGTACCGAAGCTCCTGTCCTATTGATCAGATTCATAAATTACATTTGACACCTTCAAGGCACATTGATCTAGATTCGGTTCGCTTGACAACACTTAAAATGGGGGAATAGCAGCGTCGAGTGCAGCGGCCTCGACGAATGAGAACTCGACCATGCCGCGACCGGCGCTGCTCAGCTACAGGGTCTTGAAGCTTACAGAGTAATAAGCTGGGATCCCTAGAATGCTTCCTTTGCTACTTGCATGACATTGTAACTGGCACCAAGAAAGCGTGGCTGGCATCTGGCGCCTTAAAGAAGCCCAAGCTGGCTTCGACTCACAATTCTGACATTTGTAGAGAGAGAGTTTGAGCTGAGGCAATACAGAGCTTAGGTTGATTAAATATTTCTTTCGCTTTGAGTCAATAAAAACTCAGCCTGCGTCCTGGGAGAAACCCGACGGCCACGACGACGTTTGGCGGAAGGGCACGCATTTTGGCGATGAATTGGGAATGTAGATAGAACATTGAAAATCGACTCACATCGCTTAGTATTACTTCGCTCAATGAATCATAGAGTAGTGATCCACACCTTCCACACTCGCGACTACAACGTCAACGGCCCCGTCGCACGCCTAACTCACGTCACCTCAGCTACCCCAATCGAATCCCCAGCCCATCTGGGTTTTCCCACGATGGAAATTTTCACAATGCACTGAAACACTCAATTAAAAAAATAAGTTCCGTTCCTGTCCGGCCTACAGCTTTAAACGAGCGCTCGGCAAGACAGCAGCGGCACGGCGCGTCCACCTTCTGCTTCGCTTCAAACTTTCCTGGGCTCAGATGTAAGATGAGCGCGAGTTTATGAGGAGCCGCCTGTTCCAACAAGTTTAGACGATATCGCGTATAACTCGAACGCCAAACTCCACTTCGTAACATCGCACCTGTCCCGCCTGCGACACCGGTAGCTGAAAATGAGCTACAAAGTCATTTACTCAACTACTCGTACTCACAAGCACTCAAACGAACGAACGTCAACGAACGACCTGGAAAACTTTCCTTTCCGAACAAAGTGGACGCCGGCCAACGTCCAAAGTGCCGCATGCGCTGCGCAGCAACTTCCGCAAGCACCTCACGTCCTCCCCTCTTCTCTCACTACTTGGGCGCTGTGGTAACCATGTCGGACAAGCATCCATTACTTGCGACTCCCTATAGCGACGACGTTTCTACCGATGGCTTGTCGACAACCCAACGTGAAGATGAAGACGA
Source organism: Phenoliferia sp. Uapishka_3 (assembly GCA_035521515.1). Lineage (NCBI taxonomy): Eukaryota > Fungi > Basidiomycota > Microbotryomycetes > Kriegeriales > Kriegeriaceae > Phenoliferia > Phenoliferia sp. Uapishka_3. Next base: position 4,394 of record JASZXU010000382.1, on the reverse strand, counting down.
CGAGCTTACCGTGCGTCTCTCCCTTCCTCCCGGCTTTTTCTACTCAATCGCCGTATTGACTCATCGTCCATTGAATCATTCAGAACTCCAAAGGCGATTACCCACCAGAACGTTTTCCCCGTCCCCGCGAACGACGTATTTGGTGGCCAACACTAGCCGCTCTCGCTCTTTGGGGCGTGACAGTACTACTCTTCTCGGCTTACGCTTGGCGGTATCACACCGATTCCGGGAAAGAATCAACAAAAGTGGAGAATGCAACTTGGACTACGAAAGAGGTGCTGAGAGATCCGTATGATCGGTCGAAATTGGCCGTCATTATTGAGAAGAGGGATTTGCCCGTGTTGATTCCTGTGCTGTTGAATTTTTTGGTTAAGGTGAGTTGGGATTAGGAGGTAGCTTTTGGTGTGGGGATGAGCTGATTAGTGTTGGGGGGAGATGATAGGTTCCCGTTCATTGGCCTTTTCAAATCTGGTGCGGTCGCGACAACATCGACTCTCTTCGAGATTCTCGTCTTCTCCAACCATTCGTAACCTCCGGTCGACTCAATATCACTCTCCTACCCAACGAAGACAGCGTCTACGACGGACCGACCCTCTCCGCACTCCTCACCTCTCCACCATTCTGGGAGTCTCTAGCACCAGCGCACTCCATTTTCTTCTTCCAAGCCGATTCCCTAATCTGTACCCACTCAAACAAAACAGTCGATGATTTCTTAGGGATGGAAGTGTTTGAAGGAGGATATGATTGGGTGGGTGCACCGTGGGATTTGAGAGGTTATCCGACTGGACCTTGGGGTGGTAATGGAGGTTTTTCGATAAGGAGGAGAGATACGATGTTGAATATTACGAGAAGGAATGAGTGGAATGGTCAGACTGAGGATGTGTGGTTTGCGGATAGGATTTCGGAAACGACGAATAGGTTTCCGGAACAGCATGTCGCTATGGAATTTTCTTTCGTAAGTCCCCGTACACTCTTTATTTATTTGGGGGGGAAAGAGAAAATGCTGAGACTTCCTCGGGGATGTAGGAATCTCCAGCGGCGGAAGCGAATAATTTACCCTGGGTTTACAAATCGTATGGTATTCATGTCGGAACTGGATGGGCAATTTGTAGAGCGTTCCACGATTGGGAGCATATCAAGGTCAGCCCTTTCCTCCACCTATCCTCACCTGATCACCCATACTCACTCCTTCCATCTCACAGACTTTACTCGAATGGTGTCCAGATGTACGCCTTTTCATTCCCCTCGCGCTCCGCCTTGTAGACTAAAACTGACTTGGCGTTCGAACCGATTTGAATTAGGCGAAGCTGGTGATGCCGAACGAGTGTATTCCTCCATGAGTACTACTTTCAAAATATTGGGAGACATTTACTCGCCTTACTTGTTGTAATAGCTTTCTGGTCGATTCGTGAAGAAAGCAACCCGTGATATCTTCGCTGCTTTCTTTGCTCGTTCGTGGTTTTACGAACATGGAACCAAGCTTCACAGTAAAGAAGGCTTTCACGCTTGGCTTCTCTCAAGTTCAGTCCATTTCGATGTCTTGCGAAAAGCCCGCTCAGTACTCAGTCTTGGTACTTGTACCTCGTCCGCACACTCCTCCATACCACCTCGCTCCTTCTCCAAAGTCTGGCGATTTCAGATATTTTGAAGGGTCAAATTACATGGCAATTAGAAAGGTTCGTTCAAAGCGGGGTGGACCGTTTCCAAGCTAGCAATTCTTCGCACATTCACTGATGTTATCTGCATCTGAAAGTATAGTACAACTACTACTCACTGCACGCCCCTTCAAATTTTCAAAAATCACCAACTTCATCTATGTAAGCAAAGCACTTGTACTTATACGCGAAGAAGTTTGGTACAGACGTCATGAAGGGAAGACCGGCAGACCGGGCGCGGGACCTGAGACAATTTTTTGTGGCGTCTTGGGCGTCTTCAAATGCGACGGACAACAGATTCCTTTTGTTTACGTCGACTCGTCACGAGCCAGGGCATTGCTGGGCGATATAGGTAATGCTGTGTTATTGGAAGTGAGAGAGAGAAGGGAGTAGTATGAGGTGCACGAAGAATTGCCTGAGCTTATTTCTGAATTTGAATAAAGCGAGATTAATGAGGGAGGGTGATCGGAGATTGATTTTGAGTAGCCGAGCGTACGGTGAGTGAGCTGAGCGCGCCTTTGCCCATTTTCCTTTCTACTTTCTGTCACTGCCTCGTCTTTTCTACTCGTACATACAGTTCTCCGCCCAAACTCCTCGTCGCCGTGGTCAATAGAGGATCGTACAGTCTCCGTGGATCCAGGGTCGTACCAGCATTCAGTCGGTTGGTTGCCGTCGAGGATAGTATAAAGTTGCAAGTCTTGTTCTCTCTGGAAGAGCAACAAACAACAACACTTTTGGTACGCTTCCTTTCTCTCTCTGGGTCTGCTTCGTGGATGGTCGAATGGAAGGGATAGCAGCTGATGATTGATTGATTGAGCACATGCAGTCAGTCGCGTCGAGGACTTAGCGCGCCGTTCATCCCCCAGTCCATCCCATCCCATCCCATCCTCCCACTTCTCCTTCTCCTCCTACGATCAACTAAATGACATCCTCGAATGTTCGACCAACTGGACCACCTCGTCGCGCGTCTCTCTCCAACTCGCGTCGGTTGTCAGCATCTCGGATCATCCCAGCCGAAGCATTCGCTGCATCATTCGCTCAAGCTGAAGCTACAGAGAAACACAGTGGATTGGAAGGACTACCGCGACTGATTTTATCGCAGCATTCTTCGGCATCTTCTTCTGGTAGCGCCGTGGAAGCCGACGAGGAAATGACTGCGACTGCGCAAGGCACTGGCACTCCTCCTGAGAGAGAGAGAGGCTCATCATTCAATTCTTCTTCTTCCTCACACTCCCACTTCAATACTACTTCTCCTACTTCAATCTCTCCAATAAGAGAAGCACCAACAACACTCTCAACTGCCCACCACAGAGAAGTGAAGGGGATCCGAGCTCGTCGACCCTCTCTCTCCTCTCGTCTCCCTCTCAATCAATCTTCAACAATCCCGACTACAGCCACAACAGAGCACGACTACTCGATCAGTGGAGGAGTCTCAACTACGGAACATTCAATGCCAGGAAGGAGAAAGGACGTAGGATTGGGTCTCATGTTGGACGAGGAACAATCAGTAGGTACTACCGCCGCGCAGCAGATTCAGCAGCAGCAGCAGCAACAACCTCCTCAACAAAAGTCGCATTCCTCTTTCGGTATTGGACTCGACATTCGAGGAGCAGGAGGAGCAGAATCAAGGAGGAACTCATCAGAGGAACATTCTCCAAATCGAAACAACGGTATCCGAAACGGTACTACAAGTCGTACTGGCACACCTCCACCAGCTCCTCCTACTCCGCGCACTCCAAATTTGCCACCCCCATCAACGAGGCTATCTACTACAGGCGGTTCTCCAAACCCTCTTCTAGTCTACACCGGAACCAACTCTACCACACTTCCACCCCGCGCACCTTCCCCTTCAAACATCTCTCCACCAGGCGGACTGAGCCAACGCACATACCCACAATCCCAATCCACTATCTCACCGAACCCTTTTTTTCCTTCCTCAAACTCTACTTCGAGATCATCCACCTCCACCCCGCCGAATAGGATGAATCTAGCGACGAGTTATGCGATGGATCGTTCGGGTTCCTCGGGTAGTAAATCTAGGTCCGGGGAAGTACACGGTAGACAACAATCTTTGACTAGTGCTTGTCCACCGGTTACTTCTAGTGTTCCTAGTCCGAACCCGAGTATTACTGCTGGGTTTTTGTCGAGCGTGACCAACGGTGCGGGCGGTGGAGGAGCGGCGAGTAATGGTGGGAGTCCTGTACAAAGGAGTTGGAAAGTTTATGATTGGGGCGGATCGAAAGAGAAGGAGAAAGAAAAGGAAAGCGCTTCGTCGTCGCCAACCTCCTCTTCACGCGACTCAATAGACAGAAAAGGTCACCGACTATCCGGCGCGTCTTCCCTCCTCTTCTCACCTTCCACTATCCTCTCCCTCCCCACCACTCTCCTCTCCTACATCCTCGCCCCACTAAACTCAACAACACCATACCACCATTCCCCCCTCCTCTCATCATCTTCCTCCGCCCTCCTTCCTACTCCAAAACAATCTTTATCAACTTCCAACAACGGCGGAGTATCCGGACCAATTCCCACAAAACGTTATCCGTTCCCGGTAAGACTTGTCACGATGAGTTATTTGATCTTTGCCACTTTGTTTCTTTCGATCAATGTTGGTACTTGGGCTATTGAGGGTGGATTTGCTGGATCATCTATAGCGGGCTCGAATGGGTTGGATTCTTCGAGTAGGATTGCTCCGAGAGATGCTGCTGGACCTGGGTTGGATGGAGTCGGGAGGAAAGT
>JASZXU010000381.1:0-13595 GCA_035521515.1 Phenoliferia sp. Uapishka_3 | reverse complement strand
GACCGTACGGTATTACTGCCCAGTGGGGAGGCAGGGGGGCAAATCATAGGTTACAAAACGGAAGGGAACGACGAGGCGCGGAGACGAAGGGGGGACTTACGAGGGTGATTGCGTTCCAGCGCATCTCGCTCTTCTGGGCGGAGGTAATGAGCTAGTGGATAGTACAGGGGCGGCAAGGTGGTGTCGCGAGTGGCTTGTTCGGGGGTTAAGAAGACACTAGGTTCCAGCGACGAGATGTTGGCGTTTGAGGTGGTGAGGCGTCGAGGCCAGCAACGGTCCACCGGCGACGACTGCGCTGGCGCGGAGGTTCTAGGGAAGTGATTGGCTTGAACGCTACTGGCTTGGTGAGGGGATGCCATCGTGGGGTGAGTGGCGAGGGAAGTCGAGGCGCGGGACAGAGCTGAGAGAGGTTCGCCGTTCTGCTGAGCGAAAAACAAGCCGAAAACAGGAACGCCGGGCGGGCTCATTGAGGCCCTGATCATCGCGCCTCTAAACGTGAACCGGACCTCCTCAAGAAGCGAGTAGGCAGAGACGTGGTTCATTGCTGCTGTCCGGGTCTTCGCTAACCAGATTCAGGCCCATTGCTACATCCAACACGCCCGCACTTCCCGCAGATGAGGGGAATGGCCTGGGAGATGAGCGAAGGTGAGATGTAGCATACTTTGGCTTTATTGATCCGTTTGAATGACTCACGCTCAATTTGCGACTCCAGTCCGTTCCGCACCACTGAGCATAGCTGATACCTTCGCTGAATCGTCGCAGCGTCTCTGGGGGTGCGAGGGCCCTGTGAACGTCCCTGTGAGTTCGCAAGCGAGACAAGCTTCCAGAGGTCCCGAGAGATGCGTACTTGTATGCGAGTTCGTCGAGCCGAAGATTGTACAGAACCGAGAAGGCTATGGATTCCACTTCGTCTTTGGGATTCAACGAGGAGGGCGGGCGAACATCCATCTTTATGTAAGCGCAACGATCGCGAGCTCCAGATGAGTGGAGCAGAGGTGGACGGATGGAAGGAGCGACGAGAAATTGTGGCATTCAAATACTTATGGAAAGGTGGTCGGATTGAGCGAAATTAAGGACGAGGACGAAAGCAGATCTATCATCGCGACTGCGCTAAGCGAGGCGCCCAAAAGGCTTGTCGAGACACGGGTTCCGGCTCTCAAAGTAGACTTTGAGGAACATTCTCACTCGAGAAGAAGAGGTTCATTCATACATATAGGGACTACTCTCTACGAACGTTGGTTTTGCGCCGGCAACCGAAAGTAAACCGAAAGCCTTTTCTCATTACACATCCTGCTTTCCAACAAAACGAAGTCGAAGAGTAGGTCGGTGTACTACCACCACCGGTCACACGTTAACTTCGGCCGGCTTAGAGTCCTTTAGGGTTCTGACAATGCGACGGAGTCAGTCAGGCGTCAATTAGATCAATGTGGGAAGACAGAGGAGCGTACAGCACGGTTCCTCGAGCTTCGGGTCTTGAGAGGTGGTGTTGTCTTTGCGGGGGCGTTCCTCTTCGCGAGTCTTTTAACGGGAGTGAGTACCTTGAACGGCTTCGCGGCGGCCTTCGCAGGGGAGGACGAGGCAAAAACGCTGGAGAGTGCGCTCGACGGGCAGCTCGCGAATGGACTGTGTTCCACCGCAATCGAGCGTTTGCCTTTGCGAGTACGAGACGGTGTGACGGGAGGGCTGTAGGTGTAGGTCAGACTGAGGAGGGAAGAGGACGACGACGAGGCGGTAGCTGAATGGACGAGGGCGCGTTTGATATTGGCGGCTTCGGCGGCGTCTGGGTCTTGCATGATTTTGCGCTGCGTCGGTTGGCGTCAGACGCGGGAAGCGATCGCCCTTTCTATGAAGAGTGTACGTACCAGTAGCTCCTCGTGAGACATATATTCTAGGCCGCGGACGATTCGAGGACGAGAGCGCTCGGCGAGGTCCTCCATCATCTGCTAAACTCGTCAGGACGTCGCGAGCAGACGAAAGAGGAAGGCTTCCGGGGCTCACGGTCTTCTGTTCGTCACAACCTTTGTTGAAGTTGGCCTGAAATCGTGCAGAAACGTCAGGGGTAGTTCGATGTCTGGACAAGAGCAAGTGAAGTTGGACTAACGAGGGTATCGTTCATGTACCGGAGGCCGCGACTGAACGAGGTGTGTAATGAAACTTGAACATGATCGTAGAAGTTGCGAATGGCACCCCTTCGGCGCTCTTGTTCCTCGTGTGACAGCGTATTGTCATAGTCTATGTCGATCAACTTGCTGTGCATGTCAAGGAGCACCTGGAAGCGAAGAGAGACGGCGTCAGGTCGGTCTCGGTATCTGGAGCACGGGTGGTTTAAACCTCCAATGTAGTAGGACCCACTTTGTCAGTGCATTGGATTCCGATCTGCATAATATCCGAAGGGATGTCTTCCATGAATTCACGGAAGAGGTGGTTGGCGTTGAAGCCGCGAAGGCGACGAGAGCCGTCCGGGTTGGGACTCTCGAATTCCCAAGCGGTGGTGGAAACGGGGGAACTTCCCCAGTTTGGCAAGTCGGAGTCGGACCAAGATGCAGACATGAGGGCGAAAGTGAATGAGGTGAGGGGGTTGGGAAGCGAGAGAGTGGATAGTGTAGAGAGGAAAAGGAGGAAGTGTCTTAAGGCCTTTGAAATAGTTCCCGTCACCGCGTCAGGCCCCGCACGGATCAGGCGTCGCGTCGCAGACAGGGCCGCCTTCGATCGAGTTTCGGCCCACATGGGGTTGGCAGCAGTAGGACCCTGAAACGATGAGAATTCGAATTGGAACCTGGACAGCACGTTGTGTGAAGTGAGGTATCGATGGAAAGGATGTGATCACACAAAGTGCTTCCGCAATAGGTTTGCGCAGGCGGGTGCTCTCGAGAGAGGAAGACGCGACGCGACACGAAAGTCCACCAAGCTTGAAAAACCGTCACATCTTGTCGCATCCGACACTGACCTAAATTGTCATGCATTCTCTGGGTGCCTGTCGCCTGAGAACCGAAGAGCGACATGACAATCCTTGGCTCTCGGCTACAAGTTCAGTGTGCGACGAGGCATAAGTGGCAACGAAAGATGAATGAGGATGCCACTCTCCTATCCTGGAGCTTGGACTTCCTGGAGATTAAATTAAAACAATCTGACACAACAGAAAACGGAAACTCATCATGGCGTTGGATGGCTCGCCCATGACCCCGTCAAAACGTCGTTATTCGGAAGTCCACAGCGACACCGACGCCACCCTGCCCCCTCCAAGCCTCGAGACCCCTCCGCCTTCGTACAAATCTGAGAATCAGAAGTTGAGTGAAGCCGGAATTATGGAGTATCTCGATGGTGAGTCCGTCCACCGTTCGACTCTGTGAGCTGGGTCTGACGCCAGACATTCTGCCCGTCCGGGCTCAGCCAAACACCCTACCGAAACGGACAGCTCGATCTTGCAACAAATCAGCCAGGGCTACACCGATCTAGTGCTGGCCGTCGCTAGAGGCGACTCAAGTAAAGTTCGCCACCAGGTGGTTAAAATTTGTACGAGGGGTCGATGGCTCGCCCAAAGGATGGACGTTGCTCGCGAGAGGCAGGCTGTAGAGGAATTGTCGTCTGAGTCCGAGCCCGATACGGACTTGGAAGAGGATCCACCACTTTCCTCTGTCAAGAGTTGGATAGAAAAAAGGCTTTTGGAGTGCGAGGAGAAAATCGTTGCGCGAGAGGCGAAGGCGGCGAGGATTTTGGCGGGCAAGATCCTGCGTAGAGAAGCTTGATTTTCCAACCCGTTCCAATGCAACCCAATTTAAAATCGCACTTCATGGCCCTTGAGGATTTATCCGAACTCCTGGGGAGACTGACTCTGGGCTCCGTGCGTAGTTGTGCGCGCTCGGAAGGCGAAGGGACATGCCTTACGGATAGCACCCATGGTAAATCCGAGGTCAGTCGAACGAACCACTGGGTAGGAGAAAATCTGGCTAAAAATGAATAAAACAAGGTAGAAAGCACAGGGAGACGTAATGGAGGATGGAAGACAGCGTGGTCGACGTTCGATGAGGAGTTGCGAAGTCTCAAATCTGACACAATCTGACTCGAACACTCTTGAGGCCGCCAGAAGGCACGTGCTTGTGAGGCGATACTATGACGACAGCCTTTCCCGGTTGACTCATGATCCAAAGATTCAGTTGAGTGACAATGATTTTACTTCACTCGGAGAGGAGACAGCGCCGTACATTGAAGCACAGGGTCTGCTCGTCGATGTTGTCGTCCGATTGTGGTAGGATAATTGATTGAAGGAGGAGCCTATCGAACACAGGTTCAATATCATAACGGAGAGGAAAGCCGTGAGAAGCCAACCCCTTGGCTTGACCGAACGACGTGCGAAGCTGTATCCACGAAAACTTTCCTAAATGAAGAGGGCGACGTCGCGAACTCCCAGCCTGCAGACAACATGCCGCTGCCCTACGCCAACGTTCGACTCCAACAGGCTAACAAAGGGGATCAAATCCACGTCCAAGGCAATTGCGGTTTGATCGGACCAGTCAGGCGCCGGTCATGAGCACGATGACAAGGCCGCGACGTCAAGGCAGCGCACTCTAAATCGTATGCGGACGTCGATGGATTCGTATCTGGTTGCCCTCGTCTGCAAAGTCCCTTCAGTGCACCTGATGTAATACTGATCACATTAGAAGACTAACATAACCGACATAACCGACTAAGCCGCCTCCTCCGAAAGAACTTGCGCATCCGCGACCACTGCGGTGGGAACCGGAGGGTCAAAAGGACGAGGAACCATGGCGATGTGTCCCGTGGTGGGCAGGGGAACAGAAGATGCTACTCTCTGAGCCAACTCCGTCAGCCAGCGATCTTCGGCCTCCTTGCGGTCTCGCTGCACGAGAGCGCGTGCGACATCACTTTGACGGCAAAGAAGCGAGTGAGCTTAAAGAGCTTTCATCGGACCCTCATCCGGATTGAGATAACAACGTACAATGGGATAAAGGAGCGTTCATTCTTGAGGAGCGCCCATTGCAACTTCCCAACCCATTTGTGAACCTCCGCGTTCTCGAGGAACTCTTCTCTCTGGTGGTGATAGCATTTGACACAATGACCCAAGATTCGCTGCGAACCAAACCGTCAGTATTTTGCTCCTCGACCATAGTCCGAGCGAACCTATCGTACCCATCCTTCGAGATTAAAAAGGCCGTCGGCCACTGTGCCCCAGCGGTGGCAATATACACTGCAAAACGACGAAATCTTTTAGCGACACTAGACGAGGTGAAATGGGTTTATTCCGCGAACGCAATCGGTCTTACCACTCGTGGAGCATCTCGTCGGAGATGGGTGAAATCCACATCCGACCTTCATGCTTGGTATGGCGCCCGCGGTCCGCTTCATCAGGATCACCTTCCTCATCACTAGACCCTCCTTCCAGTTGACGTTTCAGTGAGGCGCTGGTGAACACGCGTGGAGCGAGAGCTGTCATCGCGATGACGAGAAGAAGAGGATGAGCAAGAGACAAGCGCCATTGAATTCTCTCTAATGGATTGAGACTCCGCGGCGGACGTGACCCGGCCTGTCAGCCGGCGGCCTATCCTCGTCGCAACGCGAGTAAGTTCCAGGTCAGGTCTGATGTACATTTAGGGAAGCCTTGGGATGATTCTAGGTACGAACTTCGGCCCAGCACAGTAACAGATTGGGCGGACGGCTTGCACGGCGACCCCTCACGGCGGCCAGCTATTGGCACAAATGTAGTAGTTCCTCGCAGCGTCAAAGCTTTGAAAACATAGAGTGATGGAGATCCTAAGAAGGCTCCACCCTCTGGATGAATTTCAGCGCATCGGGGCGAAACAAAAGTCTAAAGACGTGTTGATCCGCGAAAAGGCCTACGGCGTAATGACCCCTCCACCGATCCAGGGTGTCTGTGAAGCACAAGTCTCGTGGCACACCGTTGAACCCGAACAGAGGCTGAATGTGGATGGATCGAAGGATGTCGGCGACCGCGAAGACGCGATAGGTCGGTTCCCCATCGACGTCGGCCGGGTGAATGACCGGCATCATCGTCGAGCGAGAGGCAATGTGGGATGGGTCCTACCGGGATTATTTGGCGTTAGTCGTTATCCGAGACGGGAACGGTTGGAGTAGGATTCCTGCGATCTCACCTTATCGTACACCTCTCCAAGACAAAGATTCAGACGGTGTCCGTGATGACGCACAACAAAGAATAAGCGCGCCCTGCAGACGTCAAACGAAGCGAACCCTCGCCCGTGCAGCTCGTCGTGTCGCTTGCCTTTGACGAGAACGACATCGTGCCGTGGTCCCTTCGCGTTTCCAGCCTCTCCGCGATAAGAGTAGTTGGCTGTCGCGTAGATGCGCTGCTTCATGAGACCTGACATTCAGCTGCAGTCAGTTCAGTCTTGATCATGCACGACTGAATCCGAGCTCACGGCAAGTGTCGTTAGACGCGTACGCTGGCTTCTCATAGACTGGAAAGCTCGCGGACGCCACCGAATGTCCCTCGGCTTGCCCCGTGTACACGAAGCCCGGCGTATCAAAAAGATCCGCGAGGTAAACATTCAACTGAGTACAAATCGGAGTCAGGTTGCCTGTAGCAGCAAGAGGTCCCGAGGCCAAGCGTGACGAACCGCAGGAACGAGCTCCGGTACCCCTCGAGATTCTGCCAGGTCGGTGATCACCAAGCGTTTCTCTCGATCTGCAGTACCGCCGAAGGATTATTCAGCAACGATGAATAGACCGATCACGGCAAGTAGATTATCGTACCGCCTCGTGCTGGCAGAACTGTGCGAGGAAGTTGGTATAACGGCGAGGGCATCGGCTTGGCAGCCGGCACGATGTCAGCCATCTCGAGTTTTGTCTTGAACCACGCCATCGAATCTTTGCGAGTGTTGGAGCGGAGAATTTGTACGATAGCGTGGCAGCGGTTGGACGCCCGATACGGCTCCTTGACGGCGGCAATGTGTGCGGTCTAAACGGAGAGCTCGGGACTGTCAGCCGGCCGTTGTGTTGTACACACATGACTTCTTGATCTTACCTCGTAGCGAGCAGAGTCGGAATGGGGGGCTGTGCCGTGTTGAACGGTCCAGTCTACGTAATGAAACAGACTGTGGAGGCGCATCCAGTTGAAGCCGTTCTTTTTACGCTCGTCTGCGAAGGCGTCACGAATCAACTGAATTTGCCATTCGAAAATTTCAAGTCAGTCAATCATGATTTCTGAAGAGAACCAGCGGACGTACGACGTGGTACAGCTCAATCGCGGCTGCTTGCATTTCCCGGTCGGTCGCGGTAGACTCCAAACTTGAGGCATACATGAACACAACGACGATGGCGGATACCGCCTGGGTGACTTCGTCGACAATAGTCCTGTGGTCTTCGGTCCCCTCCTCGCCCCACGAAACGTCTGGCGAGAGGAAGTTTGGTTAAGAACTGCACGGCAAATACGGGCCTCCCTCTCTGACTTACTCCATAGGGCGGCAGAAATGATCTTGCCGGGGGTAGCAATGCCAAAGGAAGAAGCGGCTGAGGCGTCAGTGTTCGCCGCAAACGGAGGAACGATGGACTTTGAGTCTACTCACGGTCATAAGAGCCCTGGAGTCTTTGCCCGTCCATTGCGAGAACTCAATCCCATCTTTGAATCTCCTCAAGCCACTGCTTGGAGGTAAGACTTCCAGCCTGCATGACGTAGTCAGTCTCTCAATGTCTGATAGCGCGGACCACAAGGCGGCGCACCTTCGGGCGATCTCGTTCATCACGAGATCATAAGTTACACCCTCTTTTTGGCCGCATGCGCTCTTGATGTATTCCTTGACGAGCTTGTCAATGGTGATGTCCTTGAAGGCGCCTGGTAGGATGCGTGTTAATTAATGCCGCCCAATCCCAATCGTTCTTGTAACGCCAGTATCTGTACCTTTCACCAGTTGATGCAGCAAGTCCGATATAATTAGCTGATGTCCGTCAATACCGAATTTGTCGAAATATGGCTGGCAATCGGTAAGTGTCAGCCGCGCCTGCACCTCAAAGACCTTCGCGCGAAATGGCACTCACAACCTCCATGTGTAGGCCTTTCGTCCAGGCGTATTCCGCTCCCTTTGCACGATAAGCGGCAGACTGTTGAGATGTGCGGGGACGCCCTGGCCCATCTCCCAGTTTGTTAGGTGCTTGCTCGCAGCTGTTAAAGCGAACGTCAACCTCACGCCAGAACAAGCCGCGACAAGCGAGACACGAGGGCCCAAGATAGGCAGAAGACTCACCAGACCACCCAATTCTGAATAACATTGAGGAGCCAACCCCCCTCTGGATAGTCTACCGGATTGCACCCGAGGTACGCCCTGATCCACCGGTAGTGGCCGTCGGCACACAGACGCAGCTGATCCGTTGTGAGGATCGGGCGCAAGGCCTCCAGGAGGATACTACAATCAAGTTGGATTGCGTCAGACGCGACTTTGAGCTTCAATCGCAGGCTCAGCAGAGGCTTACCCCATACAGTGATGGCGGACTTTCCTCGTGTAGCGAGCATGCATCTGGCGAAAAGCCGTTGCGGTCTCATGACCTAGAAAAAGCGTAGGATTAACCTCGCTGGCAACAAGTGGTGTATGGATCATTGATTACACTTAAGCAGGGGTAGGAACGCGACGACCGCAAGAGCCCCGCGCTCCTCTCGCAGTAGGGAAGGGTCGTTGAGCGACGTCGACATGTATACGGGATGTGCCGCGGCGTTGCCTGAGAAATTCGACATGGTAGTGCCGTCCGAGCCGAAGATGAGTCGAGCCGGCGCCGTGCCTTTGTTCAACGTCGACTGCGAATGCAAGATAATACGACCACATTCAGCACCGGGAGCTGGGACTTAAAATATTGCACTCCTACTGACCTGGAATTCCTGCGCTCTCTCACCTGTGTGAGGTTCTGTGACGAAAGGTCCATCGGGCAACGAGTACTCCGTAGGCGAGTATGACTGGCGGCCAACGAAGGAGGGGTTGCTAATGAGTTGTTTGAGGACGTCATCTGTGTTGCGGAAGTAGAACGTGTGTTCTTCGTTGAGGAACGGGTACAAAATGTTGGCGTCCTCTGGCAAGTCCTCGAGCTCGACCTTGACTTTGACTTGTTTCCACGATGTCCATTCCGAGCCTGTTCTCTCTCAGTCTCAGTAATTATAGTGGTCAGGCCGAGAGCAGGATCTCCTCACCTTCTATCTCGTCGACTTTCTTGCGGTATTGGTCGTAGTTGGTGAAGGCTGGTTCGGTTGGCTCCTACGAGGTCAATGCTCAGTGACTCGCCAACGACGCCGCGCCGAAATGAATGCAACCGACCTGCTCTTTGTGCCATCTCATATGCGTGTTCAACTGCGACCTCGACATCCTCGTCGCCGTTACACGATCCGCCCAACTCCACTGACGAGCGTCGTCGAAAGGAGCATACGGCTCCCCGGACTCTGAGAGTACCTCGGCTCCCTCTGCGATTGGCGGAGGACAGCGCTCCTCAAGCCACTCTCCCTTCTCGTTGCACGCCCAACCCGCGTCAGGGTGCTCCTTCACAGTAAACTTCCTTGCCGGATCGCCGTCCTCGACCCGATCCTCTGCCTCCTCCCTTCGCCTCTGCGCTTGGGCAGCCCAAAACAGGTCATTGTGGAATTTCGCGTCAGGATGGTCCATGTCGTCGTCGTCGTCGTCCGACACGACACCACCCTCAGGAGGATACCGCCCATTGTGCTTCCGTACGTAGTGACGATGAATACCGCCGGGAGAAGTGGACGGGATGTGCTGACGGCAGTGGTTGAAACCACAGATGTCGATGATCTCAGGCATGATGGGCGCGAGGGCGTTGGACGGACGACTGCAGGTCTCAATGACCAAGGTGAGTGGACTTCAGATACTGGGACTTGTCGAAAAGTCTCTAAGTCCCGTCTCCGCAGCCTCGACGCGTCCCAGGACCGCACACCATACCACGCGAGGGCGACAGCATCGATGGGAACTGAATCCGGCCCGACTCGGCGACAAACAACGCCTTGCCCTGGTTTCCTTCCTTATCCCTCTTCCGTCTTCCTCCCCTTCGAACACCATCACATCGTCTCCCGTTTGCCCTCCATCACACTCCGCAAGCACCCTGGATACCAAGACGTCGCCGCCGTTGTCGATCACCGTGCCTTGAGATTCCAGGTCCGCATTCCACCCTTCTCGATGCTGCGAAGCCTTGTGTTGACTACAGTGCTAAACCTCCGATTCACGGTCACGCGTCCCATCAGTCGCGGCCGTTACACTGTTTGTTTTCAGCCTTGACGCCTACCCGGCCGGATTAGTCCCGATTGACGGCTTACGGTTGTCGTAGTCACAGCATCCTGTGATAGGACGTACTGTCTTCTTCCAGTTGATCTCCTCCTCACGGTCAGCTCGTATCAACCTCCCGGCGTCTCTTTCCGATGACCGAAATCTCGCGCAGCTTCTCCGCCTCGGCTGTGGCCTCCCACGCACCGAAAACCGTTGAGCGGATTCGATGCGTCAGTGAATTTCATCGAAAGCGCGATAGATCATTCAGTACCTGACTTCGCGGTTTGTAATCTCCCAGGCTTCGCAACGCGTCCTCGCTCCTGTCGGAGGCCCAACAAACACACAAACACACCAACAAACAAACAAACAAACTCATGCCCGTCCGCCGGGGCTCCGGCTCCATGCTGCTATTTAAGTCCCTGTCTTCCCTCTTCCCTTCCTCTCTCTCGTACATCCCATTCCATCACCCGCGTCGAACCACTTCTGCCCCTTCCCACTCCGTATTCCTACCACTCCTACCATGTCTATCGGAAGGACTCGAGGCGCAGGCACCAGCACCGTCTACAAGAACGCAATGGCCGCAGAGAAGCGAACCGACAAGGGCACATTGGAAGGCAAATACAAGGGCTCCATTGCCGAGGGTCTGGCTGCCGCGCGATCCACTCCAGCCATCCTCAAGGCAAAGAAAGGGCAAGTCCCGTCTTCCACGATCTCACCTTCCTTCTTTTCTCCCACTCCAATCGTACGCGCATCTAACTTCCCCTCAACCCTCTTTAGCACTTCCGTCGGCGCCGCGACAGTCGATAAAGTCAACGCCAAAGCCGCCGCCAAGAAAACGCCTTTGGGATCGCGTGCGAATATGTGCGTTTATATATCATCTCGGGGCGCTGTTGTGAACCAAACTTGACCGCCATGTTTACAGACCCGAAGCAAGGCTCAAAAGCACAAGGTACGACCGCCCGCCTGTGTTTTCCTCTCTGCTTCTAGCTCTGAAAGCCTTTGACCGTGATCTGTGACTCCTCCATAGTAGTAGCTCGCACAGGTGAGTCTGAGCCTGGATGTCGGACCACTGACTTTGGCAAGACAAGCTGATCGACCTGTAATCTCTCTCCTTCTTCCTCTCATGTGGCAGATCTCAGCCAGACATCGGTGCTAGGGACGGTTCACCCTCGGTGATGGTGTCTAGCCTTGGGTCTGTCCTCAACCGCGTCTCTTCTCTGTCCTACAACGCGCTGAATCCTCGTTCCTCATCGCCTAGTCAGGGTACTGCGACCGGCCCCACTCGTCCCGCCTCTAACCCTGGCAAGAAACGGTGCGCCATCCGACTTCCTTTCCTCAGGGTGTGATATCGGCGCACGGACTTTGACCCCGCTTACCCACTTCTCATCCGATCTGCAGTGCCGTAGCCCAGGAGAATCGACGGCCTCAGACCCACATCGATTCATTGACCGATTCGTAAGTCGAGAGGGATCTCAATCAGGGGAATGAAGGGCGCTAATTACATGAACAGCGACGACAGCGAAGACACTCCCGCTGACCGTCTGCCGGTCCATTCCGGCAAGCGAGTCGTCGCGTTGAGGAAGGCCGCTTCTGAGGCCCGTCTGTTGGCGGCGGAGGCCGAGGCAGAGGCCGAAGAGGCTGCAGCACAGTCTGACGGTCTTGATACTGGGTTTACTTCTGAAGGCGACCACGCTGGGTCGTCACTTTCCGGTGAAGATCCCGTCGACTCCGACGATAATCACGACGACGAAGAGGACGACGAGGCCCTGCTCAATCCCCATCAGGTGAGTTGAGCTGTTCGTTTCTGCGTTTCTGGGCGTCCACTGCACTGGGACTGATAAGTCGCGCACGTTTTCCCAGGGGCGAACGCAGGTGTTGCGCAGGTCTTCTCAATCTGTAGACGGCGACGACGAAGACTATCGTCGCGAGGCAGTGTCTTCGGTGGGATATATTCGTCTGGGGTTCAAGCAGCCTTTTATTGACAGCCTTGGCCAGCCTGTACAGGATGCTCCTGCGAGGAGGACAGGCAAGGGTCTGGTTAGTATCGTGTTTCCCAGTCTCCCTTCACCTCGTATTGTCGCTGACGGCGCTCGCAACTCCCCAGAAACGGCAACGTGAGGAAGCTCGGTATGAGGTGCGGGATTACCTTCTTTTTTAACCTTGCCTGGTATGTTCGCTCACGCCTGCGGCCCACCAGTGCACCGACTTTGAGGACGCCGTCATCGGGGATTTACCGTCTCAGTCGAAGGTCGGGAAGGTGGCTATCCAGCCATTCATCAAGCCCAACGGTGGTCTCGGCTCGGGCAAGCACGGTCAGTTTACCGTCAGCGACATGTCGACAGTCGAAAAGGAGATGTACACTATGATGTGTCGCAAAGTTCGGCTTCGTATCATTTCGAGTGGCAAGCCTTGGGCATCAGCCGGCGCACTCGTGACGGTGGTCACGGAGATTATTGGGGAGGAGAAGCGGAAGGGGGTTGAGATCGACTGGCACTCCGGTTTTCAAGCCCAGGTATGGTCGCTGCCCTTGTACCCGCGTAAATTGTGTTCCAACTGACACGCTGTCTTTTGGCGCAGCTGTACCAATATATGAAGAGTGCGGTGTCTAAGTATGGAGCCCAGATCAAACCGCGGGTCATTGCTCGGTACGACTTGGCCTATGAAGTTACGAACCGGAAGAAGGGCGAGGTGCATTTCGCTCCCAGGGCGATCAAGAAGGCTGCCGAAGTTTTAGACTCCGGTGAGGTACTTCGCGCGGACGGTCAGGTGAGTTTTATTTCGATGTTGTCTCATCACGCAGTGAAGGAGAAGAACGCCCTGACTGTTTGTGGTGCTGAAGGCTGGGGTAGATGAAGACTCTAATCTTTTCCTCGGGACGCTCCTCCACGAGTGTGCGGTATGTCTGCTGGGGCCCGGGCTCACACTTCCTC
This sequence comes from Phenoliferia sp. Uapishka_3, assembly GCA_035521515.1. NCBI lineage: Eukaryota > Fungi > Basidiomycota > Microbotryomycetes > Kriegeriales > Kriegeriaceae > Phenoliferia > Phenoliferia sp. Uapishka_3. The sequence continues at coordinate 421 of JASZXU010000381.1, read as the reverse complement.
GGTTGTCGCTGGATGGACCAGAGCGGGAGCTTTGCGTGAACGTGGGCTTCGGCCTATTGGCGTTGTCCTATTGTGGTGTGAGTTTGTGGCCTACTTTATGGGTTGCGCGGTGCTAACTGACGCTGGCGGGGCAGATTCTCCGCACTCTGGAGCACGCCAAAGCGGGTCGAGGTGCTTGGGAGTTCAGCGAGAAGTACGAGGTTGACGCGCTCAGTCTGTTGACGACCGGTCGAAAGCTGTCGATGGATTATCAGGACCCTATCTTGCTAAAGTTGTGGGCCGCGGCAGGGGCACACTCGCTTGGACTGGGGGCTCTGGCTGCTATTGAGTCGGATGCGGGCGCGGCACGTTTGACGCTGTTTAGGAAGAGGTAGCGTAGCGTGCAGTAGAACAGTGGGGAGGGGGTAGGCGAGGGTATTTC